>JAUMHH010182534.1:0-14876 GCA_032359455.1 Chlamys rubida | reverse complement strand
TCTTGCACACAGGGGAGGCCGTCCTTAAATTACCTTAGCTGTTAATAGGACGTTAAACAAAATCAAACAAACAAACATGGTTCAAGAATATCTTCGAAAACAAAAAAAAACATTCCGCGGCCGTGCAACGGCCAATTTGTTAGATATGATTAAGAAACATGGATAAAGTCAACCCAATAGTCAAACTAAAAATAAAAAAAAAATCCAAAACAAAAGGTTGCAATCAAAAGGAAAAGCATCATCAACACAAACTCAAACACACATGTTCCTCCGAAAGTAGTTTCATGCTTGTGGTAGTAAATATCATGACCAATAATGGCATAAAGTTTCCTGATTAATTCAAGAAGGTATATAAAATACAAACTTTATCTATTTTACAACAATTATGAAACAAGTCATTTCAACTTATATAAATCTCTGGGTGTTAGCGCGCGGTTTTTATTGTGGGAGGAAACCGGAGTACCCGTAGAAAACCAAGGTGGTCGGGCAGGTGACCCCATACCTTTTCACGTTTGATCGGGGAATCGAATCCTGACCGCATTGGTGAAAGGCAAGTGCGCTATCCACTGCACCACCCGATCACCCAAAGAAGGTCTGGCATTCATAAACGAGCAAAGGTACTCAATGTACCGTCACTGTAACCAAAGCGGGACACTCGTTAAAAAAACGACCCAAGAAACTTTCATGCAATGCAAAGAAGTATGTTCATGTCTATAATTTTTCTCTTGGTGGTACTTTTATGTCAATTTAACCGTACATGTACATAAGCTTTGATGGCTGCTTATTATGTTTACACAGATAGTTTTAAGTTAAGAATAATTACGAAATCAATACGTTCCTAATGTTCGTTCCGTGTGACGCTATATTTTTTTTTTATAATTTTCAGAAGTCTGCTTTTTTTTAAAAGTAATGCTAGGTTGGAGAGGAATCAGAACCTCCTCTGCCTTTAAAATATTTGAACTATGTATAGTTTTCTGCTGACGCTTATCGTTTATCTCCCATTATTAGTTAAAATACTCAAGTATCCCTTTCAGGGTTTAGTTACATCTGTTCAAGGGCTTCCGTGATTCTGATAGCAATTCGGGTTTTATTAATATAACCACGTGCTGAAATTATCATATTAGACAAGGACAATGAATGTTAATTTCTTCAACGAAGTTCTGATTCAATTGTTTATCATTCAAAGTCATAAACATTTAGAAAAACAGCAACGATCTTGCGTAGTAAATAGCATGACCAATGGTCGGATGACTGCTTATCTTGGAACGTCTTGGTTATCAATAATGCACAATAACATTCAAATATTTGACGTTAGCTACCGAGCATTTCGTTTAATAGTATATATAAAGAAATTATAAATCTTAAATAGTAGCATCAATGAATATATATACTCATAAATTACATGTACATGTATAAAAGAAGAGCAATATAAACGAGAACATTATAAAAAGCTGTTGTTGCTCTAAACACAAAATTTACATTCAGACATACTCGATGTTCGGAACTGATGATTGTTATAACTGTTCACCTAGGATTTTGTATCATTTGCTGACATTTCATTCTCTGTCTAACATAACATAATCCAATAAAATAGGACATGCTGAACATTAAATGTTCGTTAAAACACGGAGAAGTGTCACCAAGCTCGCTGATTTTACATGTTACGAGGGTGATTACGATTCTAAGAGGCATTACCATGACAACTCATGCCTGGTCGTAATGCTTACATGTATAAAACAAAAAAGATCGATAACTCTTCATTTCCTCTTATAGTTTTATTTCACTTATCAAACATTTAGTTCAAGGCGGAACCGTTCCGAGCATTACAATGTGTTTTCAAAACGGAATATCAAGCTGTAGATGTGAAAAAAATCACGAAGAAAAATAGATAATTTTAACAAAATAGAGCGTTAATGCATAAGGAAATATATGAAAATACAACAAAAGTAAAGACTAAATGGCAAATCGAAAGAAAATACCATGAGAATGTATCAAACCCAGGTCTTCCATAGGAGTGTCTTAAATTCCATCGACGCATCCGCCTTGTAAACCTAATCTTCGACCCTAAAAAATCCCTCGAATTTAAATTATTTTACATTATATTATTATCCCATAAGAATCCAAATATTGATTGTAATACCATTGTGCTTTGTAGATGCCATGCAACAATAATTGCAAGAGGGGTTGATTACATAACGCACCTGTCCTCCCTCTGCATTCCTCACTTTTGGCCTTAGTGTTTATGTTCGCCAATGTACGGAAGGTAATGGGTTCTGTCGCCAGTTCGGGACGTATCAAATCCTTAAACTTGGAAGTTGTCATTCCAGGAATAACGTTCAGTATTTAGGGATATCACAACAACTAGTTTAGTTTAAACCATATTTTTTTTTTCATGTCATACATACAATACATAAGTACAGGATTCAGAAACAAGTATTTAAATAATTATATGAATCTGCCTCCTTGCTAGTTTACCCGTTGTCAGTATAATGTGACCGGATATAATACTGTTATGGATGCATTCGGCATGGTATTTCAGTAAGGTAGCACTCAAAAGTCAGCTTCATGTCCGCGCGCTATCGCAAGGGGGCAAACACACCAACACTTCCGTCAGACATTACACATGGAGGTACGACCTTAAACAGCCTTAGCTGTTAATAGGACAGTAAACCTAATAAAACCAAACCAAAGCATCACCCTCTGGATCGTGCACTGAGGGTTGGAACATTGTGACACAAAGTAAGAAGGATTGATTTCAACTCTTTTAAACGAATTTGAAAAAATTATAACATAAAAAAACCGAATTTGAAATCGTCTATACCATGAAAACAAAAGTAAATTGATATACTTTCCTCAAACGCTTAAATTATGAACTTGCATATTGTCAGGGGTGGAATCTAATTTGATTGCAGTTGTAATAAACCTACATAGAACTACACCCCTGGGATGAAGAAGAGCGATATACAGGCGATCCATGAAGGTCGTTGTCATTTATTATCAACGTCAAACGACCTTTGTTACATGAGTCTACAAATGTATGTACAGAAACGGTAAACAGGCCGATGAAATATCATGAAAAAAAGATGGACGCTTTTGGCACGTGAGTGTTATCTACTGATATTCTGATGGGTATTTTCCGTATCCCAAACAGTAGCATGACACTAAATGTATTATTTTAGCACACACGTTAAACAAAATTAAAAAAAATAAAGTTGTCACCGAACGATTTGGAATCCTGTATTTACCAGATGTTTCATCAAAGACTCATTGTGCTGCTATTCCTAGACACTTAACCTGTGTAATCCCGACAAGTGTCAATACGAACGTAATTATTTATCCTGATGACCTAAGATTTAAACAGGTGAAAGTTCATAGATACACAACAGAATTCAATGTTCCGAACGTTTTTTGTTCAAAACGAAAATCCGAAATAACTACGTGTATCATATTTTCCGTATCTACAAACAACATTGGTATATTCTTAAAAAGGACATTATGTCTTTAAAGGGGTTATCGACAGAGATTAAGCCTTATGTGTTTACCCTTGGGTATATTGATATTGTAAATTACTATAGGTATATTTTTACCAGACTATCATATTTCAATAAGGTTATTATGATGCTGGCAACGGTCTAATAATATTGTTCATCGTTTACACCACATGAAATATAATTCAGATATCAAAAGAAAGGAAAAGGTAGAAATATCAAACCTTATCATATTGATATTATAGTATTACCAATAATTGGATATAAACCACGATTCAACGTACATGAATATGTGTTGGTGGGCATGGGTTTTCTAAATCTTATTTGCCTATTATACCCTTTTACTTTGTCCGATGATTTTTGTCTCAAGCTTTATATTGCTTACCCGGTTCTTGCTATGTGTGTGACAGTATTTGGATTTTAACTAACATGGCAGATGGCGTCGATGAAACAGGAGATGGTTACCCTCCCAGAACAGCTGGTCGTATTCTCCTCGTACTTCTTTTAATGTCTCCATGGAAATGTTTCCTTTGTTCATAGTTTGCCCTAGATTTATCGATTTTGAATTCTTATAACAGTCCTAACACTTTGGTATGCTCTTGTCTTCCTCTCCCAGTCTACTCAGCTGTAAATGAGTACGTGGTTGGGCAGAGCTAGAATTGTAGAATGCTAGCTGTGAGCGCCGCAATGGCAGCACCGACTGTATGCTCCCCAGGGAGTTGAGAAAGATATTGGCTGGTTGCAAAGGCCCTATAACCAAGGATAATAATTTGTGAACCGCTTTGAGACGACCTACGAACTAGGTTGTGATAAAGCGGTATATAAGAACCTCGAATTATTATTATTATTCTTATAATCAGGAAATGCGATACAGCGGGTAAAGTCTTCAAACAGGCATGAGACAGGGGTTAGGTTTTGGCAACAACATAGAGCGTGTACATATTAGGAAAACAGCGCGATATCAGCAACATGCACATACAATATTAATTTATAGATAGCCGGGTGTCTATATAGAATTAAATCTAATTATTTCTGTGTCTGTCTAAATTGTATACGCACAGGTTTATATGAGATGAGTGGCGTATGTCATACACTGTACAAATGTACTAGGCACATTTCCTTTAATAACATATTCAAATTTTAGGCAGTCAAGATTTTCCGACTGGATGTGTCAATTTTAATTACTTTTTCATTTAATTTACAACAAAACTTCCCTACAGTATTGAACTGTTGGTGCTTTGTACATAGTTAGAGCGAATATACAAATATATATGTGCTTGAATTTCAAACCTGAATTTTGGATATATTAATTGAATTTTTATTTAAAACAGCAGTGCATATCCAAAATGGTTTTTATCACATTACTCAAGGCTAGGATTGAGGATGAATCTTGCAGTTTTCAGATTTCACTAATCAACCATAGTGTAGCATTTTCCAGTAAAGTTAAGATATTGATTTTTTGATTTTGAAATTTATCTTTCAATCAACTAAAGATCCGCTTTTGCTCCTTATGAAAATTGGTTTTGAAGGGAGATGAGGTTTTTATGAATTCAAATGTGGCACGTTTTTATGGAACTGGAGCAGAGAGCATCAAACACATCTTGCCGTCACTGTAAGGAATCGTGACTCCTGTGAAATAATAAATCTCAATCACTACGGTGAACCATCACAACGGAACGTCATCTCTTTGTCTCTGCAAATAATCGCGACTATTGTAAACAATCGCATCGTCACTGTCGGGGAATGTGACTACTGCAGACAATCTAAGTCACTGCAGGATATCAAGCTACATGTAGCCAATATCACCGTCTTTGTGGGTAATCGTGATTATGGTAAATATTCTCAGCATCAATGCATGGTACTGCCAACCTTAAACGCCAATGATTAAGGAAATGCTGAAAACTGTATTGTTTGGTCCAACATCGGCCATCTATTGAAAACCAGTGATTAAAGGAGGACACACTGTCACTGCAGTGGAACTTGACTACCTAATACCTCAAAGATCTAGGAATAGCAGTGCTGTAGTTTTTAAATGTTTTTGCAGTGCTGTAGTTTCTAAATGGTTTTGGAACAAAAACAGATATGGGCTATCCAATTGAATAAACCCTCGTGGCTAAAAAGGACATCATTTAGATTTTCGTGATTTAAAATGAGACAGTTCCAGACAACAGAACGCATCGATTACACAATACAGAAAACCTTCCGAAGAAAACAACATCTATATGGAAAAGGTGCATTCGCGACTGTGACATGCTAACTACAGTGTTAAATACAGCTCGGTATATTATAATGGAGTACTATTCTTCCTGCATGACGATCAATTACTTGCGTCAAGTAAATAACCAATTTCTATGGTAATTAAAAATAACAATTTTTATTGAAGACGTCGTAATCTCACAAAATAAGGGTAATAACAAGTCCAATGATCGGAATGTTTCGGATGTAATATGGAACAATGTGTAATTGAAATGAAGGAAATGTTACTTGTTTGAGAAGTCACTATGTAGACTTTTCTCCTGAAAATGATTCTAAGGCATGGTCGTTAGACGATTATAAAACGAAGTGGTAATTATCAGTTTGCAGTTAAAATAAGATACTCTGCTTGGTAGCACATGCGTTAAACTGACAAGTTCTTTTACAAAAGAAGAAGATAGAAAAAAGGTTAATAAAATTCACAAAAGTGCAATGATAAAATTCTATCAATAAGGAACTTCTAACGAAGACTGTTTCTAGCGCAATCTGATTTGAGAAAAAACTTGACTTCAAATACGATAGTTGTAGGGAAAATGCTTAGGTCAGGCTATACTTTAAGCAAATGAAATGATTCTATAATCCTAAACCAGGCAGGATAAGTGGGAAGCTTAGATTTATCGAAGAATGGAATATAATCCGAACAAAAACCATTCACTGTCGTATTAGATATTCATCAGTTCAATAAGCTGTGATCTAATGGGTATTTAGTAATGAAGGAAATGAAATGTCTATAGCTAAATAGGAGTGTTCATGCCTACCTAGAATACATTCCCTCGCAAGGTTGGGAATGAATATACTTGCTGAATCCCATTGGATTTCGTTGGCTGCAACGTATGTGGGGCCCCGTGCAGATTCCGGGGTTTTCCTGTTTCTTCTTAAAAAGACATTAATTGATATGCCGTCCCCTCCATTGTAATACCTGGTAGCTGTCATGTATTTCCTCTCTTTCCTTTTCACAGATGTCTCCCTAGGCACCCGTCTTCGTCTGACCGTAGCTGTTGCAAGTTTAAACCCCTAACATATGAAATATAGAAGGAAAAGAATAAAAAAAGACTCAACGTGGCACTTTTTATGAAAAGTTTAATGTATGCTGAAACAAAAATAATTATTAAATATGGAAACCATACATCGGCGATGGGTAGATGGGATACGATATACTGTGATAAAAAACTAAATTGGTAATGTGAGTGTATGTAGGCTGCATTGTATACTCCTGTGTGGAGAACATCACAACATAGTGATACAGAGACACAGTGGAGGCAGTGTCACACATCAAGTTGTCAATTGTCTCTCCCCCCCTCCCCGGATTGTATATTTACGCCAGGCTAGGGATATGAACCAGGTCAGTGACAGTCTTTGTGGACCAAAACGGGCTTTGTTAGGTAGTCGCAAACCCAGCTCTACAGAGTTGAGCAAATCTGTTAAATATAGGTGACCGTAACAATTACAGTGAAAGACATTTCAACTAAAGTGCTTTGGCGTCAACCTTACATATAATCTCAACAACGAAACCAAGAAATGTCACTTCTTTTTTGTGCATTACCCCTTGAAACTATAAATGTATGTAGACTATTGTAGCAGGAAGCGTCTTCAGAACAAATTGCAATGGCAAAATATAAGACTGATCTCCAAATGCCTTGATTAAATCATCTTGGTAAAGCTTTGTATAATGTTTATTTTTAATACAGCTGCGCTTCTAATGTGACAGAAAATATCATGACCTTTTACAAATTGTTAATGTGAAACCGACTCATGTCCTGTACATACATCTTAAATAGCAAAGGTAAAATAAATGCATGTAATAAGGAAGACTTGCCCTTTTCTCATTTGCATATACTAGCATTTATCACATGAATATTAGTTCATGTACATTTGCAATGTCACAATATATTTAGAAACATTTCCAGAAGTGTATTGCAAGGTGGGCAATTAAACCATATAATAAAAGAAACAAATTTAAACCTAAAGTTTCTCATTGCGGGACATTTAGGTCGTTGGGATACATGCTATCCTGTTTTGTGTTGGTGTTTCCATTGAATCTTTTTGTTACTACATTTCGTTTCGATGTTGACACTCAAGCCATCTCTGGTTAGTCTGTTGTCAGCATGATGTCAACAGGTATTATGTCATGACACCGTTTGCCACCTCAGCGTTGTGACGCCATAAATGAACGGATTTCAGTAGACACATTCATTATACTAGCCTCAGGTGTTAACGCAAATCTCCAATGAATCGGCATATACGTTTCGGACATATGCATACTCCAATATAGACATAATTCATTGCTTTATCTTTACTCAATGTCATTGATATTGTTAGTCAGGACACCTCCCCAGATAGCAATAAATATGACACAGAAATGTCATTTGGGAAAAAAATGTGCAATCATCTAACATCTTAAATACTAAATAACATTATCAAGATTGCAATCATCTTAAATCCTAAAAGATCGTCCCTTTAAGATAATATATTCAATCATTTTAGCGTCTAATATTATTTTACAATGAATTGAAACATTACTTTGATTCGCCTTAGATTTACATGGCGGAAGTCGTCGATGAAACAGAAGACGCTTACACTTTGGGAACACATGGTTTTATTCTCCTGGTCCTTTCTAATGTCTTCATGTCAATCTTTCCCTTGTTCATATTTTGCCCTGGTATTATGGATTTCGAGTTCGAATTATAGTTTCGTTGACACTGCGGTAGTATCCTGTTATTTCTTTAGCAAATGCTATCCTATAACACTCTTGTATATCGAATGTTTATTATGATTCGAGCCATGCTTAAGATGACATCCTTACATACGTAAACAAGGTTTCCAGAAACCGCCGACCTGTTAGCTATCCTGGTAAAGCCGCTGTCATAATCGATAGTGCGACACCCTGAGCGACACTCCACGGAGAAATTCTGACAATAATCTTTCATTATGTATTACGTTTCGCTCTCCTTGGCTTCTTGGCTCCTCGGGCTACCGATATCAAGCTTAATACCTTTCCCTATTACCAAGGAACAATCAACCAGCTTCCTTATTTAAGGTGGTTTACGACAAAATTGGACAACTCCTTAATTTCTAATTTCCGGCTTCCAGCTAGATTCTGATGAGAGCCCTTAAAATTGCTTTTGAATTTGACCAATCGGCCTTGGAAGCGAATCCCTGATGCGATTCAGCAGGACGCGGTCGTGATGAAAGTACCAAGAAATCAATAAAAACGCATTGTCTTTGATAATTTGTCTCCATAAAATTGGTCAACATACATGTATGACATTATGTTCACATTTGCTTCGGAATTATTTGAATACAAACATAACGTCTTTAGAATGCACAGTAGAAGGTATTTGAAATTCCCAATATCCTTTTTGATGGTTTATATGATTGAAGTAAAGATTGAAAGGCAATTTTATTTTAATTCAAGAATCAAATACGATTTGTTTTAGTAATGGATGGTAGTGGGTTCAAAGTTCCTAATATTAATTGTGGATACAAGTATTAAATCATATGGTCAGTGTAGAAACAATCAGAATAATAACAAATTGCGGGATCTCCCTTTATCCATTTATTGCACTAAGTCATGCAATTCCGATTTCAGAAAGCAACATAACGGATATTTATAATGTCATCTGCCGAGCAGCTTTTTTTACCACTCAATGGCAAAAAGCAATGAACTTTGTATTGATAAGATTTATTGAGTTAAACAGATTAAGAAATGCCACACAATCTGCAGTTTGACGTCAGATACACTTTCACCTTTCCGCCTTAATATTGTCATACCACCTCCAGGGATATTTGTCGCATAAATGCAAAAAAAAACAGCTGTGCTATCGCAATTTGGTTCAGTGATGTATTAAGCTGCCATACATGCAGACATTCTACGAATTATAGAAGATTACTTTCCTTGTTATTATACGAGATTTTGCTTAGCAACTTATTCTTATCAAACTTAACTATTTTTTCTAGAATTGAAAAATATTAAACGAATATTTACCTTCAATCGTTTTCATTATGTGTCTCCACTAACTGTCCTTTTCCAAATCAGCCAGAAGGCATTTTACTACTTATTATTCATAATTATACTTTACTTAAATACGTATGTCTTACATGTAGGTACATGTAATACAAAAGTATGACTTAATATCGGGGGGGGGGGGGGGTTGGGGTTTCGAAGTCCCCTAATTTAACTTTCAGATACATTAAAGATGTAATAACAACATGAATAGCAGGGACTGCTTACCACAAAGCTGTACATTAAACGTGAGGGTTTTGAATTGTCCGATCGTAATATTTTCCTTTCTTGATTGTCACTTCCCTACACCCTTACCTACAATTTGTATTTGACATGATTTTTTATTACAGAACTTGTTCAGAATATTATAGAGTCTGTCATACATTTTGACAACTGATGGACAAAATATAGTAAGACCAATGTTTCGATAGATACATTGTACAGGCTTATGAAGACTATGGTTCTTAGGTCGCCATCAATGTCTTAGTAAGAAATATGTATTCCTCGTTTTGAGGACGTGCAATATCTCGGAATTGAACTTTTCTAGGGGAGATCAAGCTACCATGTCCCGGTAATGACATCATAGTGAGGTGATACTTTAAAGAGTTTATTGGTTACCAAATATCTTTTGACACCGTGTCATAGGAATACCGTATTATGCAGTGTCATAAAGCCATCACATAAACTAGGTTTATGTAACGTGTGTAATATCACTCCGGAAATGACGTCAAAATCGAATAGGAACAATCAATGTGGAGGTCTCATCATTGTGAAGCGGACGCCATTTTCATCGTTTCAGAGGCGGCCAAGTGCAAAAAATTCGTTTCAGATCACAATTATACAGTTTACTTTGTATTGTATGATAAAGCGAATCTGTCATTCGTTTCCCTTCACATTTGATTTATGATATTCGTTTTGGATTTTCATATTTGCTCGCCAGAGGCTCGCAAACATGAAAAATCAGAGACGTGAATCATAAAACTAATATGAAGGAAAACTTATGACAGATCCTCTATATATGTTGCGAGAATGCAAAAAAAACCCCAGAAAATAAACCTGAGCAAATAATTAAATGTCTAGAAATTCGTAGTTGAAATCGGACAACATAACATGGAATTCATTATACAAACAGTTCAATGGTAAGGTGATTTGCAGTTATACATTTGAGCTTAATCAAGTAGCAGCAGTAGTAGCCATGGTAAAAAATATATATCCTTAAACAATCGACATACATTGTTAAGCGGTACAAAATGTATATCCTTAAACAATCGACATACATTGACAAGCGGTACAAAATGTATATCCTAAAACAATCGACATACATTGACAAGCGGTACAAAATGTATATCCTTGAACAATCGACATACATTGACAAGCGGTGCAAAATGTATATCCTTAAACAATCGACATACATTGACAAGCGGTACAAAATGTGTAAGCAATATACATACATTGACAAGCGGTACAAAATGTATATCCTTGAACAATCGACATACATTGACAGGCGGTACAAAATGTATATCCTTGAACAATAGACATACATTAACAAGCGGTACAAAATGTATATCCTTGAACAATAGACATACATTGACAAGCGGTACAAAATGTATATCCTTGAACAATAGACATACATTGACAAGCTGCATGAAGCACACTTAAGATCAAATCAATAGAACTAGCATAAAACAGACGCAGTGCTTCATAAGTAAATACTCATTTGAAACGTTTTATTTCAATTAAAGAATCAAGTTTTATTTGTTTGGTTGAGAGAAAGCAATACCGAGTTTGAGCATAATTTAACGAATTTAATTCGCACAATATTTACATTTCCGGATAGGAGTATCTTTCTACAGTTCACACATGCAAAACGTTATTTCAAAGTCATTTTAAGGTGAATGATGCATAGTTGCATTCTATGTGTGCTTAAATTCTCATAAATGTGCATGAAAGCAATCAGATAAAAACACCCAATTACAGGAGAAACCACTTCACTATACTCTGACGATAAACCCCGCAGTGACAGGAGGTGGCCATATCGCTGATTTGTATCCGCGTACTAAAGTCAATGGCGTGTCGGTTTCACGTGATAACACATCCATGTCAATTGCTCGGTGCAATAGAGTCAACTGAAAACAAAGGGAAACCGCTTATTGTTTAAAGCTATTGCTTCTTCCAGTATTGCATGTGGATTATTCAGTACATGAATTGTATTTCTGGTAGAGTATCATACTGCATTTGTGTAAAAATTGTTTTAGCATGCGTTGCTCAGATAGCCATAACAATTATTATCCAGAGATTCAATTTATGGGTGACAATTTAATACAATGATTGACTTCCGTTGACAAATGTCAAATAATCTATCAACTGAAAATGTGTTTGTACGTTTGAAGTGATTCTCTCCACAATAAAATATTTTATTAACCTCCATGTGTCCATAGGTCGACATTATTCCAAGGTCAGTAAAGGAGGTATCAGCCAATCAAATT
Source organism: Chlamys rubida (assembly GCA_032359455.1). NCBI lineage: Eukaryota > Metazoa > Mollusca > Bivalvia > Pectinida > Pectinidae > Chlamys > Chlamys rubida. The sequence goes on along the minus strand of JAUMHH010182534.1, from coordinate 2,646 downwards.
GCTAGAAATAATCAATTTATAAAAAAATTACATTGGAGATAGTAATGTACAACATGTTTATCTTTTCAGTATGTGCAATTATGAGCGCCGTGATTACTATCTCTCCCATCCAAAAAGTACTGTCTGAAACCTGTTCAGCAGCAGTAACAGCAGCAACCCTGGAGATGTTGTCAACACAGACAGGGTAAATCGTCATATACAATAGCTGTCTGAAAAAAAGTCTGTCGCATCTTATGACCAAACAATACATCACACGCAAAGTTCCACGAGGTATTTTTCATGACAGAATGTCCAGAAGGAGATGAAGCAGCGACGCACTCGATGCCAAGGTCATGCCCTAAAATTGAAGAGGGTCGTTGGCCCACGCTATGATGCAAGCCACCTGGAAAGAAGCAAACTAGAAGGCCGGAGAAGACACGGCGAACGTATTTTATGGTATTACAGGTAGAGATTGAACGTTCATGGAGACAGCAAAAATTAACTGCATATGATAGACACAGCTATTGATAAGTCAACATTAAGGTCATTTAAAGACTTGCTCCTTGTCTGCAATGTATGTTTGTGGGCCAGAAGCGGTGTTTGTTCATTTGCCTCCTTGCTATTCCGTCTTTGCGTATTGCAGAGTTATCTGCTCTTGTGAGCAGGTATTGATTGTTACGTCATTTGTTTGTGAGAGTAACGTCATCAATTTTTGAGAAAACGACGTCATTTTCTCACACAAACCAATGACGTAACAATCAATACCTGCTCACAAGAGAAGATAAATCTGCAATACGTAAAGACGGAATAGCAAATATCTCATGCCGACTTTAGAGTGCTACCGCACTGGAAAAACCATGCTGACGGCACTCAGCACAGACAACCACGAGGTTGTAGCGGTATGGGACATATGGACTAGCAACTGAACTAAACAATTTATGTACTCCTGTAAAACATAGATGCTTATGACATATTTATGTTATATTTGTTATGCATATACTATGAACGGAGAGGTCAAATGATTTAAGATATGTGTGTAAATCGATGTATATTATGACGTCATAATAGTAAAAACAAACCCAGAATTGTTTATTTTCAGATAGAGTAAATATCCTTATCTGTTGATACATGATATGTCCCGTAGCTTATAATTTTTTATATTCCTCCCCAAACAGATTCACCCTACATCAATGAATTTCTCTGGCCTTCAGTAAAAATGTTAATTGGAATCTAAGCACAGCGTTTGTGTAGATAATGTAAGCGTTCATGTAAGACCAAAGGGAATCATTTCGACTTTCAATTTGAAAGAAATAAAAACAAATGTTGAATCGATTTCGAAATAGTTACATTTTTCTTATTCCGTTTGGTTTGTTGCCTTTGATCTCAAAATATATGCATTTCCTATCTCTAGAAATACAATTTCGACAGTTATCTCTATTTGTCTTTATATAATTTAATATAGCTATGCATATAATGGTCCATATATATTTTAGAAATGAAGGCATAGCCCCAAGTATCTAAACAAGTCTCCTCCCATGTAGTGTTTCGTACGTGATTTTTTCTCTCCAGACGTCAATTAGAATATGTCGCGTTATTTGATTAGTTTCATATGCAATCTATGTGGTATAATACCACGCAACAATAACTAGTACTTCTAAAAATAGTTATATTTATGTTATCAAAATGGAGGGGCCTGTCTTCGAATGTTGATTGTCTTTCAGACATGTATTATTATGAACATGTCCATCAGTGTCACATTATCACAGGTTTTATAGGCATATGTGTGACATGATTTCATTCAAAAAATTCGACTGACCTGAGGAAGCAACGTTAAAAATAATCACGGCTGCCTCAACACATACGGACCACATCAGAACTCCAATTCGATGTTAATGAAACCGAAAGAACAAAAAAACCACAGCATGGATCAATGCATACACAGAGGTTAAACTCCAAGGTCATGCGCACAGTTAACTGGGTGAAATGCTGTGCCCGGTGCTTTCGGCGGTATATTATTTCAGTGAAGTAGTACTTTAAAGTCTGCATTAGATTCGCGCTTTTGCGAGGCAAATTAACCGACATACCCTACCTCCTGCGCATATATGTCCATTAAAACACGAAGACACGTCCGTTAATGGCCATAGCGGTTAATATGACGCTAAACCTAATGCACCAAACCAAATCCGAATAGTTCAGTGGGTTTTTTCACACATGTAACATCCATCAATTTATGTTTTGCGATGGTTTCGATAAACGGTTTCGGCTATTATTATGTTTTAAACATAAAATAACTGAGTATGTATCCGCATCGAAAGTAGTTAAGGGTCAGATGGCGCAGTGGATAGCGAACTCACCTTTCAAGAAGACGGCCGGGATTCGATTCCCTGATCACAGATGGAATGGTATAGGGTTACCTGCCTGACCGCACGGGGTTTTCCAGATACTCAGATTACCTCCCATATTTATACGACATGTGCGCGTCTAAACTGAAAAAGCTAGTTTCATTATTAATTTGAAATAATTTAATCTTGCTTGTAACAAGCATTTTCATTGGCTTAAAAATTTATGTTATCAGTCTATAACGTAAAACAATGACGTCGCCGTTTGTAACGTCGCTTTTGATTGGCTGATACAGCGGCGTAATAATTTCTAAGAGAAAAGAGTCCA
>JAUMHH010182523.1:0-14877 GCA_032359455.1 Chlamys rubida | reverse complement strand
AGGCCCTGAGAATATTGTACACGGTTCAGAGGCCCTGAGAATATTGTACACGGTTCAGAGGCCCTGAGAATATTGTATGGCTTTCAGGCCAAAGCAATGGAAATATATTGTACGCTAAGCTTTCAGGCCGGGGCACTGAAATTATCATCCTGATTCATGATGATCGGAAGCCCTGAGAATATTGTGCTGGACTTCTTGGGCGTAAACCGATGTAACTAAAATAAGATTGTTGCTAACTATAACTCCAAAACGTTGGTAAATATAACTTCAAAATGTTGCTAACTATAACTTCAAAATCGTGCCTTGCGGAAGACATTTTCCATGCAAATGTTTAATCGGGATTAGGAGAGAGGAATGAACTGTGATGAAGATCAAGTGATGAAGACTTGAAAGAACTCATACCTTGAACTTTGACAGAAATCTGTGGAGTTTTGTTTACTAAACCTGACAGAAATCTGTGGAGTTTTGTTTACTAAACCTGGGAAGTAGCTATAGTGTAGTGTAGACATATTTCACCATTGTGTGATAGGGATGATGAGTGTTTAAGGAGATGGCTCTTACCCCACAAGTACCATATGGTTTCCGGCAAGGCTGGGGATTGTGGTGGTGTATAGGATGCTTTTTTGATTCAATTGTTTCCGGCCCCATTTTAAGTCCATACCCTTAAGGGGAAATAATCTTTTTTCTGTCAATGTTGTCCAAAAAGTCCTGATTCGATCGATGGAAAATGAATTATTTTTGTTTTTACTTTGTAATTTAAATAAGAATAAGCTTTCATAAATCATTTCTGAAAAGGAAAGTATATACCCTGCAGGACTTTTATGAAAAAAATACTACTACTTTATGAGAAAAATAATAGAGACAAAAAAATATATATAATCAACATTGTTCTGATTATTAAAATCCCAGAGTTTCTAGAGGGTTTCAAACCCTTGACCTAAAAATGTTATACTGTCGCTCTGACTGACTGAGCTGTATATATCTTGTCAACGGAAATGTTCTGGACGAACTAGGCTACAGTAGTATCCTATACAAAATTTAAAGGAGGTTAACTGTATATATAAAAAACACAAAGTGCAGCGGGGCAGAATAAACCCCATGAATACTTATATTGTGAGTTTGACGGAAAAGCCTTCAGATCAAGTGTTAGGCACTGTGGAGAGACTGACACACAACAACTGTGGTCGACTCTTCAGGAGAAAGTAAATAGCATGCAAGCCAGCTATTGAAGCCGAGACATGTGGAAACACTATAGGACCGGTAGCTACAGCCTTAACTTGTTTTAGTGGTGTGTTCGACACATGAAGCTATACCTGTGTTCAGGGGTAAACAATAGCCTTCTGTCGTTACATAGACTGGCCGCCGTCTCTAAAATATGGAATTATTTAGAAAAAAATAACTAATAATGTCTGATCTTAGAGTTCTAAACTAGGGGGAGATAATAAGCTAGCTAGAAATAAACTGGTGTTGAGATATTCTTCATAAAATCTTAGGGCCTGGTATAGGAAATCTAGTCATTACAGTAAAGACTCAAGACTGCAAGCAGCCAAGCATAATGTATCTTAGATTTAGGACATTTGGTTTTTCAACATTGGGTAGGTGGTATTAACCTGCCAGAATTATATTATACAATTGTTTGGTGTTCGAAAGCACTGCTCTGGGTACTGTATTTAACCAAGCAAGTGCCCTACCTAATAATAATGCACCCCCAGGCCCCTGTCCTTTGTCCATATAGCAACTTTTTCCTTTACCATAGTTTACGAGCTGCCCACTAAAATCTTACAAACTTCACAGGGCTATATGAGAATATTGAAAGAGTGTACAATCATCCTGATTTCCCAGATTCATAATTTACTCATTCACCATTGAAGACACATTTGAGCTCTCCCAATTCGAAGGTTGGAATAGTTCATTATGAAATTTCAGGGGTGAATGAATTAAAATTGCACACATGTACAGGGGGCTTATCGTGAATACAGTGGACACATTTAAGGAGTAGTTTTCTATTTTGGTCATGTAATAATTATGAGGTAATAACTCCGTTGAGCATGTGTATAAATTGAGTAAATGGCACGCCGTCTGTGATAAATTTGCTTGTGCTCAATTAGAGTCAATTATCACTTCATAATTTATAACTTGACCAAAGTAGAAAGCTATTCCTTATGTTTACGTTAATTGTTTTTCTGTAAATGGTTCCAAGCTATTTTATACAAAGTCTGATCAGCGGACAAACAAATTTCATTTATAAAACACATGAACAAAGATTGGTTCAATAAAGTTGGTAAACGCCGCCCACATCTACTGTTGATGATCGCATGACGTCACACGAATATGTAGTAACAGTACACGTCTTGTTTGCGCGGAAAAATTGGCTTATCTCCACAAACATGTATTGTTGTTGACATCATAGAAATTTGTCACGTTCTATGGTCAGGTTTTTAACCCTTTCACCACTTATGCATTAAGTTAGGTAATAAATAGAGCCAACGTCAGGTGTAGGTCAGTGGGGTGCTTCGCTACGAGTACGGATATACCAGTTTAAGGTATGCAGGGTGATTACAGAATATAGTATATTTTGAGAGGCGACCTATGGAGTATGTTGGCATGGTGATATACCAGAGAGCCTCGATAATCCAACCCATCTTTGCTCACATCAGAATCGAAGTGGGTAGAAAAACGACTGGATGATTTAGACAATTTTGTGTTGAAAAAAGTTCAACGTATGTCCGCTAAAACATTGGCCAAATATTCCTCATAGCCAATAACGGTAGCTGTGGTTAGATAAACAGCTGGATTATTTGGACAATTTCGTATGGAAAAAAGTTCAATGTATATATCCGCTAAAACATTGGCTAAATATTCTCATAACCAATAATATGGTATTAGTGTTAGCTGGATTTACAAAGCTTGGTTGTAAGTAAGATGTTAAAGTTATTCATAAAATGTAATAAACACCATGAAAGATGACCATGGTAAGAGTAAATCCCCACGTCAGATATGTCGTTATTTTCCCCCCAAAATAATAATTCTGTGTCTATATTTGGTCATTACCAATATTGCATAAAGTTCATTCCATCTCCGTTCAATGATTCCTCTGTCTGCAAACACGACAAGCTCTCGGTTTGTAATTGTGTTTCCTCACCGATAAGATATCCTGGAGTATAGTAACGTGGAAAAGTGCATCAACCTTTTGCCTAGAAGGAGATACAAGTACGTCTTCTCTACCGACTACTTGTACCACTATTTTGTTCATGAACCGTTACAACATCTGAAGTACAGGTTAACTCATTCACCCCTGAAGACACATTTGAACTCTCCCAATTCAAAGGTTGGAATAGTCCATTATGAAATTTCAGGGGTGAATGAGTTAACAGATCCAGTACAGTTTTACTGCTGTTGTGACATTTGATATGTTGCTGTGTTTGTCCACTGGAGGTTGCCATGGAGATTTCCTGAGGTGGTCATAGTGATAGCTGAGATTTCCCCGTTTCATCACTTGAAGAAGAGTTACCATACACTTTTTCCTTTGGTTGTGATATTTGAGATTTCGCTGTTTAGTCACCGGAGGAACATTTATCATAGTTTTCCGACAATTTTGTCAGATGGTTTGGTCAAAGGAGGAAAAATTACCATTTAGCTTTCATGCGGTTGTGATCGTAAGAATTTCACTGTGTTCGGTCATTCTTTGTCTTCTTGTTGCGGTGATTCAACTGGTTCCGAGATCTGCGTCTGTTCAGTGGTCGAACAGTTACGTTCGTGCTCATTGAGGTGACTTTTGTACTTGTAGGATCGGCCACATCGTTTACACATATAGGGTCGCATGTCAGTGTGGGACCGCATGTGATTCATCAGCATGCTATTATTGGCGCACACGCTGCCACATATTTGACAAATGACACAGTTGCGCCCCTCGCCATGGTAGATTTTGCGGTGTTTCTGATAGCCGGCCATGGAGCGGTAGGCTTTACCACAATCGTAACAGATGTGTTGGTACTCTTCCCCATGGTGTGTGATGATGTGTTCCCGTAGGCTCTCCCGACCGCTTCGAGGCATGTAACAAAAACCACACTTAACTGTCTGGTCGCCCTCACCCTCACCAGGATGGGGCCCTTTGAAACGTCGGTTCCCTGGGGAGTCGAGATCGGCCCCGCTGAGATGCTGCTTGGCCCAGTTGAGGCCCTTTAGACTGACAGGGTTTTCTAAAACACTGCCTTGCAACAAAGAATCCACTTGAAAATCTGAAATCAAAACAAGAGGCTTTCAGTCAAGGTATACTCACTACTCTAGTTGTAGTTTCTGTATTATCATGTACCAGTACACGACATCTCCACTACAACGTATCACAATCTAAATAACACAGCTTCCAAACTGTTGCTCCGGTATAAACAGGTCTACAGACTACACAGGTTCTTTCTACCTAGATATTAATATCACAGAACCCAGCTGAGGGTCTACTTAACACAGGTTTCCTGATCCTAAAAAGAATTAGCTTAGACAGATTTTACTGAAAAAGAACCACAAAACACTTTTAACCCACATCAAGTACAATGATCTGTGAAAATATTTCCGCAAACTATCAAACCAACATGCCTCAATTGAAAATGATACAATGCTGACCCAACAATTAAAGACTATTCACAATGTCGTGCAGTACCCAGCAAAACCTACAATTCATATGAGTCATAAATAAAAAAAAATAAAAAATACTAATTTGTGTCATTCTGTTCTCAGCGACAACCATTACTGATTTTTGTTATGAAATTCTTAGTGACAACCATTTCTCTTCTGGTTAGTTGACGATCTCAACTGCCATTTTATTAACCCGTCACCGTTTTATAGCTACCTACATTGTATTAAAATAATGTCTTTCTTTTTAGGCGGTCATGAGTACTCATCATTCCAGTTATACACAATAAATATACACAAAACAATTGAAAATAAGCAATAAAGATCCAATGATTATTAAACCAATTCTTTAATCCAAACTATAGCAGGACATGGGTCAACACCTTATATATAGAGACACTGAAACAGTGGTTTATAGTACTGTCTGTAAAACGACACGTTCCCACCACATATACACAGAAACAAGGACATTATTGTATGGTGCTCTTCGTAAAAGTGTCAGTACAATCCTGCCAAGATCAAACCTAGATCATTATTAGTCAAATTCACACCAGTATCAAATAATGAATTTGCATGCAACCAAACTTCAAATCTTTAATTTGTATACACTGTACATCAAAATCCAGAAATTTGTCTAAACCACCCTCTTCTAAATTCCTATCAATTTAAATACTTCTATGGGATCACAGGTATGGTATTGTACAATTCTATGTGTTACAGGTATGGCATTGTACAATTCTATGGGTTACAGGTATGGTATTGTAAAATTCTATGTGTTACAGGTATGGCATTGTACACTTCTATGGGTTACAGGTATGGCATTGTACACTTCTATGGGTTACAGGTATTGTCCTGTACACTTATATGGGTTACAGGTATTGTCCTGTACACTTATATGGGTTACTGGTATGGTCCTGTAAACTTCTATAGGTCACTGATGTGGTCCTGTAAACTTCTATCGGTTACAGATATTGTCCTGTACACTTCTATGGGTTCAAGGTATTGTCCTGTAAACTTCTATGGGATTACAGGTATGGTCCTGTAAACTTCTATGGGTCACAGGTATGGTCCTGTAAACTTCTATGGGATCACAGGTATGGTATTGTAAACTTCTATGGGTTACAGGTATGGTCCTGTAAACTTTTCTTGTGTTTGTAAGACTTTCCACACATTCCACACCTAAAGGGACGATCGTCCGAGTGTCGTCTGTAGTGGATTTTAAGACTACTGTCATCCGGGAACTGTCGCCCACAAATCTGACACTTCGGATTGTTAGTTTGTGGGCGATGGAAGAGCTTTTCGTGGCGATAGTGACCGGTGTAGGATTTAAATCCCTTGCCACAGGGGTAACAGAAATGTGTGAACTCAGTGCTATGCTGCAGTAGGTGCTGTCTCAGCACGTTTCTATCCGGGAGGGAATGGCGACAGATTCCACAGCGATATCTCTTCAGCTGTTGGTGCTGTACTAAATGCACAGTAAGATCCATCTGTGTTGGAAAAGACTTTCTGCAGATATCACAGGGATAGGGCCATTGCCCCTCTGCCCCTGTAGGGGGCCCCTGATCTGCCCCCTGGCTTCCCTGATGTACCCCTATAGGGCCCGGATGAGTCACCGTAGGTATATCTCCCACGGGGGTCAGCTGGGGACCTGAACAGATAAGAAACTGTCTTTCAGTTCAATGATAACGAATGGTAAGTTCTTTTTTTCACAACATTTATTTTCAAACTCAAACAAATTAATATGATGATGTAGTGCAAAACATGCTATATATATATACATCCCTTCCCTATATTTCTCTCCCCACTCATACATCCCTTCCCTATCTCTCACCCATCACTCATATATCCCTTCCCTATCTCACCCCTCACTCATATATCCCTTCCCTATATCTCTTTCCCCACTCTCTATCTGACCAAATCACTCCTCTCATCTTTTCCCCTTCACCCACATGCTAGGTAACTGAGTAAGACATTACCCCTATCTACCGACTTAGCAATGGGACATCACCCCTAACTATTGACTTAGCAATGGGACATCACCCCTAACTATTGACTTAGCAATGGGACATTGCCCCTAACTATTGACTTAGCAATGGGACATTGCCCCTAACTATTGACTTAGCATTGGGACATTGCCCCTAACTATTGACTTAGCATTGGGACATTGCCCCTAACTATTGACTTAGCAATGGAACATTGCCCCTAACTTTTGACTTACAATGGGACATCACCCCTTACTACTGACATCACCCCTAACTTTTGACTTACAAAGGGACAACACCCCTTACTACTGACATCACCCCTTACTACTGACATCACCCCTTACTACTGACATCACCCCTTACTACTGACATCACCCCTAACTTTTGACTTACAAAGGGACATCATCCCTTACTACTGACATCACCCCTACCTTTTGACTTACAAAGGGACATCACCCCTTACTACTGACACCACCCCTAACTTTTGACTTACTACTGACATCACCCCTTACTACTGACATCATCCCTTACTACTGACATCACCCCTTTCTACTGACATCACCCCTAACTTTTGACTTACTACTGACATCACCCCTAACTTTTGACTTACTACTGACATCACCCCTAACTTTTGACTTACAATGGGACATCACCCCTTACTACTGACATCACCCCTAACTATTAACTTACAATGGGACATCACCCCCTTACTACTGACATCACCCCTAACTTTTGACTTACAATGAGACATCACCCCTTTCTACTGACATCACCCCTTACTACTGACATCACCCCTAACTTTTGACTTACAATGAGACATCACCCCTTACTACTGACATCACCCCCTTACTACTGACATCACCCCTAACTTTTGACTTACAATGAGACATCACCCCTTACTACTGACATCACCCCTAACTTTTGACTTACAATGGGACATCACCCCTTAATACTGACATCACCCCTACCTTTTGACTTACAATGAGACACAGCCCCAACCATTAATCTCCAGAACTAATAATAATGTTCTTCTTTTAAACCCTCACATCTCTGACAATTGTATCAATTTTCTACAGCATTATCACGAAAATGCAAAACCAAAGAATACTGTCTTTTCAACAGTGAAATATATACGAAAACCATGGAAGCAGTTTTTATGAGATGAAACCAAGACATGTAATGGATATTGTCTGTACCGGTATGTTGATCATAATTTCAGATCCATATTTTAAATATTTGTAACACATATTCATAAAAACATAGTCATAACATAGAAAAACTCTACAAAATTTACTGGCAGTAGTATTGCTGTTTTTCAGTCGTCCTTGTGATGCAATTCTAACCAATAAAGGTCCCCCTGTGGCCTAGTACCAACAAATAAAGCCCCTTTGTGACCTAATACAAACAGATAGTCTTTGTCCTCACATTTAGTGTCCTTATTATTATTATATGGTTAAGTAAAAATAATAACTTATCACATGAACCCTTTCACCCCTATGTAACTTTAGTAAACTCTACCATGCATTGATCTGGATAGGTCCATTATGGTCCATAGTGGTGAAAGGGTTAAGAATATAATTTGATAATGTCCAGCCATCATCTGAAGCTTCTGAGTTTTACGCAGGATCTTAATAATTTGTACCCGAATCAAAGTTTATAATGTACCAATTTCCAGGCAGAGAATCGCGCTTAATTTGGTCCAGCATTTTTTGAGTCATGTTTGCTAAGTACGTGTTCCATCAGGGCACTTCGGTTATTGAATGATTTTGTACATTTGTTGCAGGCAAATAGTTTGTGTCCGACACAGAACTTTTCGTGTGTCGCTAGGTTTTCACGGTGAGGGAATGTTGATCCACATCTTTCACATTTCTCAAGAAAGGTTTTGTTGTGGCTGGCCATGTGACCCCGGAAGTTACACAACACATTGAACCCTTTATTGCAGATTTCACAGGTGAAGCGGAATTCCAACTTATGTTTGGTGTTGACATGAAGCTTTAAGCCCGTCTTGGTTCTGTATGTCCTACCACAACTTTCGCATATAAAGGGGGCGCCGTACGGGACGTGTGGGAGTTGATGCTGATGCTGTTTTAGGTGTAGCTGCAGTGCCTCCTGGGAAGGCGACACAAATCTACACATGGTACAGGTATAGCCCAGGCGTAGTCCCGTCCTAGATGCTGCCTCTTGGCCCGGGACACTGGACCCCTGTCCATCAACTGTGGTGTCTACAACTAAACAGAGAACCTTGGTCAGACTTTTGTGAATATTTCTGAAACTGACCGACCACAGACAGTCAACCACTTTAAAGTGAACGATACAAAATATATAAACAATGAAAATGTCAACCTTTGTCGTCCGACCAGGAAAGTAAACAATTGGTGCATTTATGTCTTCACTTTTTACTAATGTCACAACCCACCTAGACATTTTATCAGGCATAATGTATTGTACTAAAAAAGGTTGTAAGTTGAAATGTCTTATCGCTTTTTGTTTTTCATATTTTTTCCACACAATTATGTTTGCGAGGAACCCAGAGGATTTTCCAATTACAGCAAATTATGTACATATAAAACCCAAAGGTTTTGAGGTCATAAGACAGTACTTTGTCCACACAAATCACTTTGTTATATGTAAAATTTCAAAGATATGTGTGTTTTTTGTGAGTGTGTTTTATGGGGTTTTTTCAGTCCCAATGTCAGGAAGAACAATGTTCAAGTGTAGATGATGATTACTGCTCCCTCTGACTACTGTCAATAAAACAGACCAATCAAAATAATTTCTTCAACTTTATTACTGAACGCGACACTGTGAAGACAGAATAAAAACACTTTAACTTAATAGAAATGAACACAAAATGTAATATAAAGGCATGAATACAAGCTGATGTTATAATACCACATCAAAAATATCTTAATCTATTGTATCATCAAGTCATGATTAATGGAATATATCACCCCTGTTTTAACCAGAGAGAGGCTGATCATCTATAGTTAACCAGAATGAGGCTGCTCTTTAGTTAACCAGAATGAGGCTGCTCTTTAGCTAACCAGAATGAGGTTGCTCTCTGGTTAACCAGAATGAGACTGCTCTTTAGTTAACCAGAATGAGGCTGCTCTTTAGTTAACCAGAATGAGGCTGCTCTGTAGTTAACCAGAATGAGGCTGCTCTGTAGTTAACCAGAATGAGGCTGCTCTTTAGTTAACCAGAATGAGGCTGCTCTCTGGTTAACCACATTGAGGCTAAACCAGAATGAGGCCGTTTATATGCAGTAAATCAGACTGGGACTACTCCTCAAGAATGACAGATGAAATATCATACACTGGTCAAAGACAATTGTCTTACAGAGTGACGAGCCCTTCTCTACACAGTGGTTATCTAGGCCAGTGTCTCTAATCCTCCATTTGAAAGTTTCCACAGATACACGTTTTGTTTAGGATAGATTACGTAGCACAACTCCCTCAAAAGAATGAACCAATGTCAGGGATGATTATTAATCTGTGTCTTGGACACGTAAACTGTACTCATCTCAATTTCAAACCAAAAAGAACTCAGTGTTTGCGACCACATGATGAGGACTGAGAAAGATGATGTTTCAGATTCTTCTTGTGCTTGTAGGTGGCGCCACAGTGCTGACAGAAGAACGGCCTGGCATTGGAGTGTTTCACCATGTGTTCCTCCAGCCTACTTTTATGGGCAAATCGTTTATTACACACCCCACAGACAATGGAGTATTGCTTATGCATTTTGAACATGTGATCATTCAGGGAATATTTACTGTAGAAAACGTTTCTACAAATATCACAGAAATAACTTTCTGCCGTGTGTTCTTGCTTATGTTCCCGGAGCATTGCCTCTGTGGAGCAAATCTTATCACACATCTCGCACTGATTGACCGTTAAGTCAGGCTTCGCTCCAGGGAATGGGTCTGCCTCACCTACACAAACAAGAAACACTTTTTAGTAAACTGCCACTGTTACATAGACAAGAATACAGGAGCAATTCATGACTCATCCACAATAAGCAGGCTTTCTTAATTTCTATCACATGTTTTCAATTTCAATATAAACTATACAAATTTACACAAAGAAGCTAAGTAAGATACGTCATATTGTTTCAACCTGAACAGTCGTCAAAATTAACATTAACTGTTTTTCTTGTCGGTGTCGTCACTTAAGCTTTTTCATATTCAAATGACAGAATGAAGAATGTTCAATTGTGGGTCATGATCGTGATGACGATGACTTGCCTCTGAAATTATTTATTTGCACATCCAACTGAATAATTGTCAACAAAACACACAAATCAAAATAATTTTCTAACACTTTATTATTGAAAGTTACACAAAACTGTGTGAAGAAAGAATTATACCAGAGAATTAACAAGATTTTAATAGAAATTAACGCAAAACATATTTACATTTTAAATCAAACTTTAAATTTAATGAAATCAGATTATCATAAAACTGTATTTTTAGTTGTTTTCCCTTGCCTTTTATAAGATAACAGTGCAAAGCTTTCAGAAATAATACCATATATACATATCATTGAAGAGAAAGTAAAATAAAAAGGGACAAATGAAACTGTTGGTAATGCCATTTCCATCTGGCAATCCTTAGGATATTGTCGGCAACAGAGAATAAACACAAGCTTGTATCCGTTATACTTCTACACCACAAATACCCAGTCGTATTATAAACTCTCAATCAGTGGAATATATCACTCCTGTTTTAATGAGAGAGAGAGAGGGGCTGATTGTCTACCTCAGAATGAGGCTGCTCCATGGTTAACAGGAATGCTGCTGCTCTGTGGTTAACCAGAATGAGGCTAAACCAGAATGAGGCTAAACCAGTATGAGGCTAAACCAGAAAGAGGCAGCTTACATGCAGTAAACCAAACTGAGACTACTCCTAAAGAGTGACAGATGGCAAAAAAGCATGCCCTGGTAAAAGAATTTCTGTCTTATAGAGTGAAGACCGTCAAGCCCAGCTCCTCTATAAAGTGACTATCTTGAAGAGAAGTGTCTGTTTCTTAGCCTCCATTGGAAAGTTCCTACACAAACTTTTCCTCCTCCCTACCACATGGTGAATTAGAAAGATGGTGTTTGAGAGTTTTCTTGTGTTTGTAGGTGACGCCACAATGCCTGCAGAGAAATGGCCTGGCATCAGAGTGCTTCACCATGTGTTCCTCCAGCCTACTTTTATGGGCAAAGCTCTTATTACACCACCCACAGACAATGGAGGACTGCTTATGCTTTTTAAGCATATGTTCCATTAGGGATTTTTCACTGAAGAAAAACTTTTTACAGATATCACAGAAAGTTTCTGCCGTGTGTTGTTGCTTATGTTCCCGGAGCATTGCCTCTGTGGCGCAAATCTTATCACACATCTCGCACTGATAGACCGTTAAGTCAGGCTTCGCTCCAGGGACTGGGACTGCCTCACCTACACAAACAAGAAACACTTTTTAGTAAATTGCCACTGTAATGTAATGCAGTGTAATGTAACGCAGTGTAAGGAACAACATGGAGCCTCATGACTCATCCACAAGTAGGCATTTTTTCCTTAAGTCACATGTTTTTAATGTCAATTAAAATCATACAAATTTACACAAAGAAGCTCAGAGACAGGTACATCAGATTGTCTGCAATATTCATACATCTATTTAATTCAACCCAAGCAGCTTTAATCTTGTACCAAAGAGTGATGTACAACCTCTGTTTTTGTATGACAGGTGTAACTCTGTCATTCTTGTTTATGACTACAGTCCAAATGTTACCAGTATCCGTAGATCTGCTCCAACTGTTAGCAGATGAACAGCCTTGATAGTCAAGTTCAGCTGTTTTATGTAGTTGTCTTTCAGATATGGTATTTAGCATCAGTGTATGTCAGACCATTGGTATTTAGCATCAGTGTATGTCAGACCATTACTATTTAGTATCAGTGTATTTCAGACCATTACTATTTAGCATCAGTGTATTTCAGACCATTGCTATTTAGTATCAGTGTATGTCAGACCATTGGTATTTAGCATCAGTGTATGTCAGACCATTGCAATTTAGCATCAGTGTATGTCAGGCCATTGCTATTTAGCATCAGTGTATGTCAGGCCATTGCTATTTAGCATCAGTGTATGTCAGACCATTGCTATTTAGCATCAGTGTATGTCAGACCATTGCTATTTAGCATCAGTGTATGTCAGACGATTGCTATTTAGCATCATTGTATGTCGGAAACTCTTTGTTATCTTACCTTCATGAATTTAAAGAAAAGTTCCTTTTGGGATATAAAATATTCAATATTGAATATCTTTCAGATGTTTCATTTATCCTGGCTTTATTTATTGTTCCAACTACAATTCAGAAACCAAGGCGTCAGAATGAACAAGATTTCACGTATACTACACGATGATGGTGGCAATGATGTTGTCTTTGAAACTATTCATTTTGAATTGAACAGATTGACAAACTGTACACAAAACATACTAATACAACTTGTTTTCTTAATTTTTATTGAAAATTCTGCTTTATATACAAACTGTCAATATTACACATAATACACTAGAACAGGCATTGAATAAAAATACTTGAACATTTAAAACCATTCTTTCTTCGTTGTACAATAAAATAGTCAGGATTTCTGGGTTCTTATCATTAAAACAATACTTCTTCTGATAAAATCTTTTCCTTTAAATAAAGCGTCCATACAATATTTACATAAAAACACAGCCAGACATAGATAAAGGAATATTAACCAATATATAAAACCTACCAATTACGACATCTTGTTTCTAACAAAAACGTTACTTTCACATTTATTGGATAGAATAAACAAATCCGCAGAATTCAATGGGTTTAGCTAAAAATGGCCTGTAATATTGGCCTCAACTGTATCACAGAAATACAGTGCCAAAGTAAACTCACTCCGGTAGAACTAATAGCCAAGATTTCAGTCAAAACAACACCTCATTTAACACCTAACAGTATGAAAACAGTTTCTACAATATGGAAGGAAAATAAGCTGGTTTAAACGAAACTTAATCAAATATGTAACCACCCTTACAGTTATAGAGTCTATCATCCATGTTAAACCATAACATGACTGCTCTGCTACACTGCAATGGAACGAGGTTGCTTTGCTGCATAAAGTCAACCAGACTAAGGCTGCTCTTCTATATTAAACCTGAATGAGGCTGCTCTTC
This sequence comes from Chlamys rubida, assembly GCA_032359455.1. Taxonomy (NCBI): domain Eukaryota; kingdom Metazoa; phylum Mollusca; class Bivalvia; order Pectinida; family Pectinidae; genus Chlamys; species Chlamys rubida. Next base: position 1,076 of record JAUMHH010182523.1, on the reverse strand, counting down.
TATATTAAACCAGACTGAGGCTGCTCCTCTACACTAATCCAGACTGAGGCTGCTCCTCTACACTTAACCAGACTGAGGCTGCTCCTCTACATTAAACCAGCCTGAGGCTGCTCCTCTCCATTAACCAGACTGAGGCTGTTCTTCTACAGTAAACCAGACTGAGGCTGTTCTTCTACAGTAAACCAGACTGAGGCTATTCTTCTACATTAAATAAACCAGACTGAGGCTGCTCCTCTACATTAAACCAGACTTAGACTGCACTTCTACATTAAACCAGACTGAGGCTGTTCTTCTACAGTAAACCAGACTGAGGCTTTTTTTCTACCTTAAACCAGACTGAGGCTGTTCTTCTACCTTAAACCAGACTGAGGCTGTTCTTCTACATTAAACCAGACTGAGGCTGCTCTTCTACATTAAACCAGGTTGAGGCTGTTCTTCTACATTAAACCAGATTGAGGCTGCTCCTCTACAGTAAACCTGTCCCAACAGCTCATTTGTGGTAACCCAGAATGAGGCAGCTTATATATTTCACACAACAATTAATAATGAAGCTAGTTTTTTGAAGAAAGAAAACTCTGAACTGATTAAAAGAAGATAAATGAGTCATGGTGGGGGGAGACTTTCATTGGTTAACAATCCGCTAGCATGAGAGAATTACAGCTATCTCACACTATTATTATATACAGCAGACATCTTATTGTTCACTAATCCTGAATAAGTTTAGAATTTAGGACCACATGACGGGGACACCGACAGGTGATGGTTCAGATGCTTTTTGTGTTTGTAGGTGGCGCCACAAGTCTGGCACTGGAACGGCCTGGCATTGGAGTGTTTCACCATGTGTTCCTCCAGCCTACTTTTATGGGCAAATCGTTTATTGCACACCCCACAGATGATGGAGTATTGCTTATGCATTTTGAACATGTGATCATTCAGGGAATATTTACTGTAGAAAACGTTTCTACAGACATCACAGAAATAACTTTCTGCCGTGTGTTCTTGCTTATGTTCCCGGAGCATTGCCTCTGTGGCGCAAATCTTATCACACATCTCGCACTGATAGACCGTTAAGTCAG
>JAUMHH010182501.1:0-14882 GCA_032359455.1 Chlamys rubida | reverse complement strand
TTTATCAGAGCTTACTACAATCTCCTGGTTATCTGTGGTTGGTTTATCAGAGCTTACTACAATCTCCTGGTTATCTGGGGTTGATTTTTTGATATTTATGGAAAGCTCAACATAATCTCTGCAAAATCATCACCATTGTTTGACATTATGCATGTACGTATGTGATTATATTACGGGAAGTATGAGCTGAAACAAAGCTTCTTACCATAATACAAATCAAATGTTAAATACAGTATTACTTCAGGTATCAGTAACCAGCTACAGTCATTATCTAAATAATCACTTTAATTAACATCAATACATCTTTGAGAATAGTGTGTGATCAGGAGTTCTAACGTAATGACATTTGCGAGCATATGAAGTTATAGATATATTGATTGATAATTAAGTTTGTGATCCCTACTACTGATACTACGATGGATTAATACATGTAAGCCTAAGATGAGGGTTTCCTTGATGAAAGCAAAATACGAAATGTATTGTAGTTATTTTATTTACCCATAATACTGTATGTATAGTTTTGTATGCTGGGCTAATTTAGTTTCAGTGAATCTACATTCATATATGAGCAAATTTAAAAAATAAGAACTCGTTGGCTTGTAAACGGTATTTATTTTTATTACTGACAAACAGCATACTTTTTCTATTTGATAATCACTGCATTCCTTTTAACACAATACGGTTGCACGTTTCAAATATTTTGCAATAAGTAATATAAATGCACATACTGGACTCTATAAATACTGTCTATATATCCCTTCGTCCACACGGGTTGTAAGTTGAATCCGGCTATGTAGAGCCGATCCGATCAAAGGTTAAATTTGGTAATAATCCTTTTACATAAAATACGGGGCCTGTTTGGGAGAATTTGGATTTGTGATGATAAAATGCTTTGATCTATAGATATACAGCGAGAATAAGAAATGTAAAAGAATGTTTCATCGTCAATCAAGTTTAGTAGTTGCGTTTCTAACATTGTACAAAACAGATGTTATAGGTCATGATTGTTTCAGTCTGAAGGAGGGATATAAGCCTTGTCCAGTGCCTCCACAATATGATAGTATCCGGCTTGACTGATTAGCTGTGATGGCAGGGGATATTGACACTTGTACGCCGCTACCACATGCCTGTCTATAATACCCTCGGTCCCTCCGCTATTTATGTTCTTCTGATCATCAGAGTTTCATATTATATAAGCCACAGTTGGATTTTTACTCATGACATATGATTGTGATGCAAGGAAAATCGACGTTTTGCCCTTCCTATGAACGTCGTGTTTATAACATGAACTAATGGAATAACACAATATTTCGTTATAGTACAATTGGATTCACTCAGGTGGCAACACACGTGTAGGATTGATCTTTAAAATGCACTGGTTGACAAATGTAGATAACAATGTTTACACTTTTGATGTAAAATATTTGTTAACCTTTTTGAAATCAATTGTTGAGAACATATTTTACTTTCTCGTTGATTGACAAACAACAGTGGGAAATGTATTACGTGCGACATTTCTTTCAAAACAACAGTCAAAATGCGTTTCATTGATTCTAGTCAATAGAAAGATATTCAATGTATTTGTTGCTTTTTATACTAGTCTATCTGCTCACGTACTGGAATGTAATCACGTGCTCCACTCAGTGCGGAGAGGTAGCCACGGCGTCCGACCTGTGTTCGATAGAGTGACGCCGTATCGATTTCAGCCTCAGCGTATGTCGTGTCAATCAGTATCCCTGTTTGTCTGCAATCACCAGACGACCGTGTAACATTCCACAGAGCCATGCTGACATATCATGCGATACGCCAACAGTGTAAAGCTTTCATCTTCCCTGTGCCAATCAACACCGGAAAGTATTCAATTTCGAATTCCGGTTCATTGGTTCCCTTCATTAGAATACGTACACTGCCTTTAACACAAACTTCGACATATTTGTAAAAGAGAATCTTGAGACGACCGGGTTTTGCTTAACACGGACAGCACTGCGTATGCATTTACTACATGAGCATTTTTGCTTGGTGTCTTGTAATTAGAATACTATATCTTTATGACAGAATATTTAACACATAGGTGTGCTTCAGTTAATTATATATAAAGATGATAACGGTGTCGTGTTGAAATCTGCTAATGTATTAACTTTTTATATGATCATGTTAGTGGCCCTATTTGCGGTATTATCTTAAATCAGATTAATCCGTTTGGGAATGCGAACGTACCAAAGGTTTATCTGTATACCAAAAACGCAGTTTGGATAATAGTTTAGTTAAGCGAGTAGTAAGACAGTGGTAAAACATTGTTAATTAGGATTTTACTGGAATGTCCGTATCCAATACAAAAGAGGCAGGTCGGTATCCTCGGAAAATACAGAAGCGTGATTAGGTAGCATTTCGTCTTTTATAAAAATCAAAAATTCGAAAATAGCTACGTAGGGTTTCCTTGGTTATCAAGCATGCATAGTTAGGTTTGCAACAAAGAAATGTAACAGTGTTAGCAGACCAAAACAGGTATTATATACTTTAACTTTATCTGAAGACACAACTACTATCATACAGATCATTGAGTGTGGTTTGGCCATCGGGGTCAAGAAATAGAGACTTGTGTTTTGTTTTCATTTCGTATTTTAAGCAGTAAGTATTTTTTAACTGATGAACCTGATATATTTTGACACCTCTGAAATCTAATTCAGCATACACTGTACTCTCGTTGTGTTCTTTGTCTGGCAAAGTCTTCTACAAAATCTATCTGTATCTTGAAATTCACTATTGGTATTGTAAAAAGTGAACAATACGATGTCCTCACAAATTAACAAATGGTGGTATTTTTCTTTTTTTGACGAAGTCTATATATTTTAAATATGTAAAATGCTAATGCATTTTATTTACATGACCTGCAAGAGGTTCGTAACAAATGTCTTAAATACACATATACTGCACTGATATGGGTCACAGTACACACCTTAAAATACACAAGGGAAGAAGAAACTACGTCAGAGCACTACCGGTACCACCAAAGGACTAGCGGCGTGCTTTTTGGCCTCATCAGGGATTTATAATTAGCTGTTATATTCGTAATCTATTCGAAATTAGCAATTTTGAAGAAAATTAATTAAACCCTTTTCAAGTTTTAAAAGCCTCCGCATGCACCAAACAAATAAATATTTGACATGTTTAAATATTGTCATATCAGTGTTCACTCTTGGAAAGGAATTTTTGTTTGTCACATGTGGAGGCATTCATTTCTGCATGATCACTGTCCAAAAACACCATATTTTGGCTATTTCTCAAATAAGCGCAGTTTTGTTGCTATGGTAGAACATCTATGCATGCGCATTGGGGGAAAATGCACGAAGAAAGCTAGACCCAATTAACAAATATGATGTTATAACAGAAACTGGTAAATAAATTCAATTTGAATCTTTTACTTTATATTCGGCCTAAAATGCCCCATAATGTCCTAAGTCTTTTCAAATGAAGATTTGCAGTACTTTGTTATTTTTTACAGGGAACTACGGCAATAGGTTTGCTTTGAATTGCAATTAAGTAATCCATAATGATTAATTGTTTAATCAGTCGTCTAATTTACACACTCAAGCACCCGGAAATGCTGAGGGCTTTTCGGAATATGTTTACATGATACCGCCAAATACAGCGTAAAATCCAAAGGTCTCTGAATAGCGTCTAGTCCAGTAGCAAAAATTGTTTGGCGCTATGTTTAAAACCAATATGTTTGGCGTCGAATCGTGGTATGCATTTCACATTTTACGTTAAAGTGTTACAGAATAAAAATGATTGCTCTATTGCATAATTATAATCTAGCTACATTGTATATGCTTTTGATATAAATAGAAAATCGAGTTTTATTTACTGCGGTCCTTTCAGCTTTTCCAGGTTTGCAGGAAGCTAATCTTGGTAGCAAATCTGCAAATCCTCCGCAAAAGTGCTTGAGTGTATTTATTAGACGATTGATTACACGATTTATCATAATGGATTGCTTCATTAGAATTCAAAACAAAACTGTCGTCGCAGTTTCTGAGAAAAATAACTACGTTAGTCCTGAAAATCTTCACTTGAAATTTTGCGTTACCGGTAGCGTTCTGACGTAGCTTCTTTCTTGTGTATTCTAAGGTGTGTTGTATTCCATATCAGTGTAGTAACTGTGTATTGCAAACATTTATAACAAACTCCTGTGCATGATGAAAGAATTTCTTTCTCGGTCCTACCCATGTAATAGAGTTTTCGTTTGAAAGAAATTCCGTATCAGCAAATAAATAAAACAACACATAAGGTGTAGTTGTTATCAATTTCCACGCCATTGTACTGCAATCCACGAGCTGAAACACAATTTCACACAACAAGCACAGCGCGGAGATCGTCCTCAGCAGAGAAATCGATTCTTCAGGCAGTCGACGAATCTACAGATCCAGTTGGTGGATTGATATTTGATTTGATCATGAGTTAATTACGTTGCTGATGGTATAATTAGTAATACCAGTACAAACAGAAGCAATATACATCAAATGCTGGCCATGTAACAAACACACAATCACCAATTAACCTGTTTTAATGCAAACTTAGTATCCTTATGTAGTATGAGCATAGCGATTCTATAGGAGATAACACGATCTGTTCACGACAGTGTCACATCGAAAATACTTTTGGAAACGTATACCGAGAGTATTACCCCGAGTTTGATCGCATGATAACTGCGTAATTACATCATAAACCAGCCTCGTCTTGCCTTCCGATAGGCATCATATCAATAACTCTCCGGTCGTTTATTGATGTTGTTTGATAATGTCACTTTTACGGAGTTGCATGACGTCATAGTGTCTCATGACGTATGAGCATACTTTAAAAGCTTTATATTGTCGCTGTTATTACATCAGCACTACCACAAGCGGATATACATACTTTTGTATTAAAGTCCTTCATTGAAATGGTTAGCTATTTGAAATGCATATCCCCACTGTAATGTAAGAAAAGTGCATTTGAGTTGTCAGATGATAGCATCATTCGGTCAAGAGACCGCTATGCTGACGTGACATAACTACACAAACATAGCTACTCGATTGAAATGTTGATATAAATAATGTTTTTAGCAATATCCAGGCTTTGGGTTACTTTAAAAGATTTTTGTTTTGCTGTAGGGAAACGCCTGTGTTTTGTCATTGAGTAAGTTAATGCAAAATATTCAGACGCAAATATTTATTCATACATTAATAGATATCAAATATACATACATTAATAGATATCAAAAATACATACATTAATAGATATCAAAAATACATACATGAAAAGATATCAAAAATACATACATTAATAGATATCATTAATAGATATCAAAAATACATACATTAATAGATATCATTAATAGATATCAAAAATACATACATTAATAGATATCAAAAATACATACATTTCAGAACCATTGCCAAAGCGAATATTTCTACATCACTATTAGTTTCAAAAGTCACATGGCGAATTTTCACACGCGAAAACTGTCACTTTTACAGAAGTTTGTCAGTAAAGAAACTCTAACTATACTTGTTATAGGACCACAGTACCATTTTCTAAAACTTCATGCAATGCTTAGATATCATAATACTTTTCATTTGATATATTTGACCACAGAAACCATTTTCTCTTGGGGCGGAAATTTAATTTGAGACGGAAAGTTTTGGTTGGTAACACCCAATGTCGACATAAGAAAATGTGACGCTTACTTCACTTAAAAACGAAATAATACAGGCATATTGCATTCTTTACTGCATCATCAGGCCATGGAGAAGGTCGTGTATTATATATATGTGTCAGATTAATAAAAAAAAAGTTCAATTTTAATCAGGAATATTACAGTTATTTCAAATAATAATAGTTTACAAGGCAGGGAGAAATAAGCTAGGTCCATTATCACAAATTTCTTGAAATAATTGTGTGTTTTGATGCTAGCTTCTCCTTATTTTTAGAGATAAACTTGATTAACATTGCAATCGGTAGGTTCTATTATTTAGGTATAGGGTATGAGCAACTGCGATACTATTTATAACATTTCACGTTGCACTGAAAACAAAATGTTTGTCATTGCTTTTGTATTACAATAGATAATTGCATGCAATTGTTGCATTGACGTCATCAATCGGAATATTTACAATAGATTAGTTTGTCCTTGTCATGCATGAATTTGCAGTACCCCTGACGACGATTTCTATTATAGATAACTGATGTGTTGAGTAAAGCTAACTCAGTGACATCAAATATTCCTTACGTTCTGTAAGTCGGCAACTGGCATTGCTTTATCAGCGAAAAACAACATGTTCGACCAGATTAGAATCTTTGCGGTTATTTTCCATCTTATCAATCATGAATAGAATGTCATAATTCCATATGTACCCCTTCGTCTTTCTTTTGCTTTTATCTATTAATTCCAACAACGCAAGCCGTCGGACAGTTTCTTGTCATTTACGCATTACAAGCTGTCTTCATGCTTTATTTAATAGTGCAATATCATTTCTGGCGGTTTTACAGCCTATTTAGCCTCCAATTCCCTCCTGTTCTTGTGTTCTGCTAAGCGTTAGTGATAATTCCAGTACCTCAAGGTCAACATCCATTTCCATTCACTACCTCAGTTGACATCTAATCTAGTATATAAAGCTATGCTGTTTATCTGATGGTAAAACACGTCATTGAAACGAAAATCACTGTTAGGAATAAAACCCATAAACACAATAATAGATCATTGTTAGGATGGGAGTCTAAGATTTTTTTGGCGTTTTTGGGGTTATAATTATTTACTTCTAATATAAGTTCAAGAGGTTTAATGGAATATAAACTAACAATAAAATATTAAACATGCTCTGAAAAAAATTGTTCATGTTTTGAAAGATGTTGAGGGAAATCAAAAGTGCCTCTGCTGTAACGTTTGACAGATGTACCAAGTGATTAAAACAAGACGTCGATATATTGCAAATCTAAAGGATGTTCTACTCTTACACTGGAAAGATACGTTAGTCATCACAATGTATGTCCGTACAATAAAACCCAAATAAACAATTGAATGTGCAAAGCTTATTATGATAGACACATGACAATGCTGCATAAGTCTAACGCCATACACCACATTGAATTAATGGAATGCATGTATGTCATAGTTTATATGACTGCATGTCCATGAAAGCCTTGTCCATTACATGACTGCCAAGCAATTCGTATCACATTCCATTTAAGATTAAGATGTATATTCGCGCTCCTGATAGTAATCCTTGTTCTTAACCCGAAATATCAAAGTTTTACTTTATACACAAACAATGCCCTTACGTATTAAACGTGTCGCAACGCTTCAAAACCCACTGACATGTCAAACTATGACTGAGTGATCGAATATAATACATTGTTTGTGTATAAAGTAAAACTTTGATATAACATATTTCCAAACTGAAGAATATTATTACAGATATTAACCCGAGAATCCCGTGTGAACCCAACATATTAATTAAATCTCCATGTCGATTCAAAAGCATCATCCACTGTAGATGTATAAATCGATATATTAGTGTTATTACGATTTTGTTGACACTTAGGTATTTTGTTAATTTGATGTTATAACCATGCTGTTACAACCTATATATACATTAATTAGTTTTGCATTAAATCTTAGATTCCATATTTGTCTGCACATTGTTATTATAAGTTTACAACTAAACACTTTTCTTCATTTGATTAACAAAAAAATCAAAACAATGACGAAAAACAAATTGACATGCCAAAATCCCGTTTGAAAAGGAGGAAGGAAATCAATCTGAGGAAAATACTAAAGTTGTAAATCCTGACTATAAACCTCATACCATAAACCCTATCTGTACAGTGTTAAGTTTCTATCTCTGTGTTCAGCATTATCTTGCACAGGACGAATTACACTTGGAGCTTTAAATCTGGTTTAAGAAATGGCAATATATATTTGATGAGGATGCTGGTGAGTGCCTAGCTATGTTAGGTCGTCTGTAGTGCGCCTTTAGACGTGTTGGTTCCTGGTTAACCTAGCATGCGGAGGTATCACTCGTGTGCCCATGGGGAATGGTCGCAATAAAGTCTCCAGCACTACACTGGGGCCGGTTAACAGATACGTGTCTTATGGGGAATAGTACAAGAGCTTGTCCGAGGTGTCGAATCGTTTATGTAGTATCACATTCTTAGACGTTATTAATTTTCATTTGTATGAACAAAATCTTCAATGAAGATATCTTGTTTAAGAGCATGTGTTGGAGAAAGCAGTGTCTACTGTTGTTAAAGGCATGTTTACTGCGTCGTAGTTCATTTGTGACCTACATTAATTGCTAAATATGACGAAAGACATAATCACGGGGTAAAATGTATGGAGACGGAAAGGTTTAGCATTCTGGAACATCTAGTGCCGCCTCCAGTACCTGTATTTCATTTTAATTTGCTTAATCTTCGGTTCCTTCTCCTGTTTTATTATTGATTTTAAGTTTCAGTGTTGTCCTCCTGTTTTTACGCTTTCGTTTACATTCATGTAATTGTAATTCTTGTGTCGCTAGTGCAGCAAGTTCTCTAGAAGTTTTCGCAATGTACCGAAGGCGTATATAGAAGTGTAAAGCAATGTACCGAAGGCTTATATAGAAGTGTAAAGCAATTTTCTTTGTGACATTTACAGAATAATGAAGACTGTGCAGAAATATCATGACGGAAAAAACCCGTTCTGTTTTATCACATTCGCAGATTGAAGGATAGTAGAATCCCTGCTTCACCGGCTACGACAATCTTGGTGAAATGGTAAAACATTGTTTTCGTTCCAGGAGACTCCATTTTAATCCTCCCTTTGATCATAGTATGTTCCACCTTTATCTACTTTGAGTTCAGATCATGATTTTGTTCTTACTGCGGTCTTCTCGTTGGTTTGTTTTTGAGGACTTGGTCTTAGACCGTGAAGCTGGGTACACTTGTACCATATGTGTTTATAACAACCAAATATTGTACGTCATCGAGTTTACGGCACTATTCAAGAAAACAAGTTGGTGTTGATACGATGTTTCCATCTAATGTCTTACTTACAATCTGTAAAAATGACAATAATTGATACTGTGAAAAAACAACTGTACACCCAAATATCAATATCAATTATTACAATTAGACTAGTTCTGACGTCTTTTGCAGTCCAGTAGTAATCTGTGCAGCATAATGGTCCGGTGCACGCGCGAAACCAGTGCAGTACCTCCTAACAAGGGAAATTGTCGTTTATTGCATGGAAAGGTCTCGTCCCAATTCTCGGAGCTACGTAATTAGTTAGCATTCCATTACGATGTGAGCAGAGGATTTACGTGACGTGAAACCTATTTATCTGACAGACACTAATTACATTTTGCGAGAAGGATAAGCTATCTTTGGCGGGTTTATCTAAAACGGGATTTTGCATATGTATTTCAGACAGGGGGCATCTAGAACAATTTCAAACCCCATTTAGATTATACTGCATTTTATCTCGTGCTACATGCACAGGCACACCTCATACAATGAACGCATAGATCAAATGTGCCACATTGTCAATATACAAGGGCGCAATCCTAAATCAAAGTAAAGCCGATACAAAAGAGATTTCAGTTGATCTGAAGGCGTACGTATTTCTGCCACTCAACACTGGTCACCATGTCTCCGATTTAATCCAGTGTCGTACAGTGGAATCTCTTAAATCAAAGTAGACTCTGGAACAGCTTTGGCGGAGATTGGATGATGGCGGCGACTTTTATCACTGTCTTAGCCTATATAATCTTATTATCGTACCTAATCTATATAACAGCATGCAAGATTAAATTATATTGATCAATTGACGGGGAAATAAAATGTCGTGTTACCCGCACCACTTGAGTTTCCCCGGTCATATTTACCTTATTCGGAGCTTCTCTAGAAATATTAGCAAGCGGTACCACACCTGAGTTCACACTGAGTGAAGCAGACGACAACAATGATGTTGAAGCTTGATAATTGTTGTGTTTATGTTCTATTTCTGTGTTATGAAATATGTATTCCCCTTGCATTCGATTCTTTGTATTCCCTCGATTAATAATGTTTCAGTTGAGCTTTGCCCTCGTGAAACATGATCAATCTTGGGAAAACTAATAACCGTGTTTCCCTACCACAAGGTCAATAAATGCACATTACTAGCTTGTCAGAAAATTAACGTAGTTATTGAGCAAATCTAGTACTAGACTACTAGTAGTCATGGATTTTCAAAGCCCGGCTTACAATATCGCTGTACGATAAGCGTGACGATTTCAAGTGACTTGAAGTATTCCATTGTTGTTCGTTACGATTGTCGACTTTTTGATTATGCTCATTAATGTTCCTTCTGGTTCCCTTGTCCTTCCCCGGCATGTTATAAACGGTACAATCTGGAATGCTACTGGTATTTCATTTCTATTGGTAGTCTTAAGAATCACCGCACTTCCGCCAAAACCATTAACTGTGCATTGGAAACAGATTTTTCCGACATGACTATGGCTTAGATCAATCATTTCTGAAAAGAAAACCATACTTTGAAAGATGTTTTGAAAAGATAATAGGGATGAAAAATATAATCACCAATACTGTTTTGTGTGTGTAAAATCAGCGCTGCTAGACCAAGATTCAAACTATCGCTCTAACCAGTTGAGCAATCTAGTCAACGGGAGTATCAACAATAAAATAAAGGAGAGGCTACTAGGCTACAGTATAGGTGGTGCCTGTAGTGATATAGGGATCATTAAGCGTTTTCCTCTCCACATGCGACACCGACCGTTATGATGTATCCAGTCAAATCATGGAAAGTGTGTACACAATACTGACAAAATCAATTAGGCGTGCTCATTAATAGGTGTTCACTACGAAACAAACTGTAAAAATGTGTCGTTCTTGTCCGCAATGCAGTGCTCTATCGAGACCTTTTCCATGCACCCTGATCAGAAATATTGTGCTAGTGTCCTACTGGTATTGTCCTGCAATAAACACATTTCTTATCAAAAGAAATAAACAAATACAGTACAGCAACGCACTGAACCAGCACAAGTGATAACATCGACGCCATTGCTGCCTAAATGTCAAATCAATTTTATTCCCTGCTAGTTTAAAGAAAAACCTTCCACTATCGTTTTAATCTTGTATCGTGTTGTCCTTCGAAATAACTGATAAGATACAATGTGGAAATCAATAAAATAGTTCATTAGATGACAACTATTTCACCCCAAGTCTTTTGATGGCGCACTACGGTCCAATTTGCAATACGCGTTCAGAAATGTCATCGCTAATCACCAAGTTAACTACGCCGAAAGCAAAAGCAGACTGTCGCCTGCCAACCGCCTGTTGTGGCACCGGACTTGTTCAGTAGAGAAGTAGGCCATAGCATGCAACACAAATTTTAAAGAGTTTGCCATACACATGTTTGTCGCTTAAGGCTATTTGAAAACTATATTGCATCGTTGAAGAGATGACCCATTACTAAATAACTTCGTAAGGAATGTCATCAGCTGGATAATCATGTTTATATATTCTTGCATTCAAAACGTAAGACCACACTACTACAGATGTTCCCGAACACTTATGTTCCAATTCTGTGTTTCCAGTGATATATTTGCGAAAATTTGAATTCGCAAATCGTTACCCAAGCATAATGATCGCGAGATGGAGTGGATCCGCAGTATCATATTCACAGTATGTTTAATTCAGTTTCTTTCGGGGAACACAGCTAACATGCTTGCCTTTTTAAGCAAACGGGGCGTGAATTAACAAAGTTCAAGTAACTGTTTGAAGATTTTCTGATTTATTTAAGACATCATTAAATTTTCGGAGGCGTTTTTACTAGAAATTCCTTTTATGAAAATATCACGTACAAGTGACCTTTGGTTTTTAATTTGATCAGTACACCGCTTGCCACTATGTGTTCTGACAGACGTGCCTGTTTGCCGTCACGTAAAGGGGAAAGTCAAATGAATATAAATGGCTGTCTTCGAGAGATAAGGGGGCGATACATCTCTGCGTGTATGGGGAGTTCTACATTACCAGGATGTTATCTTCGTCTGTACTTGAGATGTCCTTCTACTTGTTTGTACTGGTGTACATAGAGTTTTGTCTGTCTTACCTTCATCAAAAGAAAATAATTTTATGCAAATTAAAACAAAAACACGACAAAACGAAAGTAAATAATCGACAGCAGGAAACACAACAACAACAAGAATCACAACAACAAAAGTAAAAACAGACAACAACAGGTCCCGGGTCCCCTGGGTTGGTCAGTGGTTACCTATAAAAATGGTGAGACAACCAAATAATTCCTATTGCGTCGTGGTATAACAAGCAACGTAGCATTAGGGTTAAAGTCATCACCTGACTATCACACTATATAACGAAGGTGACACCATTATCCTTAGCTTTCTTTTTCTCGGCGGAAACTTAACAATCCCCATGCTTATGAGGTTTACTTGTCAGTCGTATAGCTACCCTTAAATAAGTCTAAAGACAGTAAGATAGAGGAATAAATGCATTTGATGTTGTAAATGACAAATATTGACATCTTTCTTCCGGTTGCAGTATAATGAGAGGAGGGCGGGGACTAATATAGGCTTCAAGCATGTTGTTCAATTCTTTGTCATTGTACTTTGCTATTGTGGATTTGTTCAAATTAAAGTAAGATAAGTATAACATTGTATTTCATGCATGCGTCCTTAAGAACATTTAACTACATGGTACAAAGCCATGGTTTCTGTCAAGGGGCTTCAATCTGCAAAGAAGAAATTTTACTGTTTTAACGATTTCTTAAAAGACCTTACCATGAAATGATTTCGAACGAAGACCAAGGTTAGGTGGTTTCGCTTCCGGTTTTCTTTCTTTCCTTTTGCCATGATATTTCTTCCGTTCCTGCTTTTGTTGCTGTTGAAACATACACATGTGTCTCAACTTCACGTTTATAATTAATCATAGTCATACAAAGGTTGAAATTGATACAAATAAGATAATTTCACATGTACACACATTCAATTAAAAACCTAGTATCTAAATCAGTTTACCGGTATGAGAGTTTCATACTACTAAAGATAAGTAGCCTAATAAACATGTAATGCATGAAAAGATGAAAAACATCATTAGAAATTAAACCATTATTCTTAACTGAATAGCAGAAATAAATGGATGGGGTTTAACACTCTTCTTAAATGAAGTTACCTCTTTGGCCTTTCTGACTGTAAATGGAAAATTAATCCAAAACGTGGCTGCAGCCTCTCTGAAACATCTGTTTCCGTATTCAGCAGGGCTTCGGCCTTTGACCTTAGTAATGTTGCCGGTTGACATTTTGTGTCAAGCTCCTCGTATAGTATAGTGTTTTCGCTGCTGGATACAGGTAGCTAGCCGATCGGCTGTGTTTTTAAGCTCTTCTTTCAAAGACGGATCAGAGACACTATATAGAAAGACTTGTATAGGCAAGAAGTCATTAGTCACGGTATATCGGTAGTAATAAAATGTTAGATCAGGTAGTAATTATACATTTATTATTACATTAATCTCTTTCTTTATAGTCAAGAAACTGTCAAAATGCATATCTAGGTTTCTTACAAATGGCGAGACATGAATTGATTTAGTTAGGTTCTTTTTTTCCTCATATGGTACTTGGGTATCAGGAATGAGCTTTGTTTTTTTCTGATTGCGTATATTGGCAGTCACCGCAGCACTTGCTATCGGCTAGAAAGTCTTTCACTATGCTCTCCGAGGTCTTATTGGTTATGATAGCCATATCAACTGTTGTCTAATCCGCATAACAGTGACAGAGCATGTTATAACGACGACATATCTTGCCGATTTGGTTATATTTGGCGGCGAACAAGTCGAGTAAGACCGAAACTGTCATACATTTATTGCCCAATAGCACAGTAGTATTACAGTATCCTTGAAGTAGTAAAATGTTCGATGCGCCTATTTCATGTTGCAGGTGAGATTGTTTGCATGGAGATGTAGCTCACGGCGCTTGGGAACAATCTTCTCTGTGATCTTAGTTGATAGACCAAGGTTGATACTGCATGGTACTGATCTGTCAAAATTCCCTTTAAAAACTACCAAATGTATTTTCATAATGGACGAGCCTTATCTTTTATTAAACATTTGTTTCATTATTATACATCAGGCAATCTCGCTTTAGTTTAGCTGCGGTAACCATAGCTCAAGGTCAGCTAAATATTTCAAAGTGAAAAAGAAATTGATCTAACCTTGAGCTATATTTTTTACGTGATTTGGCGAAGATCATGTAAACCTTCTCTTGATAGATAGCACCTGCCCGCGATTGGTTCAAAGGTCTATCATCAAATTAAACGTGAGTAGTCAAGAAAAGACTATTGGTATTCATGGTAGTTTGATTTTACATATGTTGTTCTTTGTTGTGGCGATGATTTTATTCATGAAAAAAATGTTAAACAGTGATTAGATAAGTTATAAATAAACAGTTTTGTAGGACAACTTTCCTTTCTGTCCATCTGCTTAATTATTCGCAAGTCTAGAAAGCTGTTCATAATTGTACTCCTCGATTTGGTATTTTGTATTGAATAAGTATAACGCATTAACGGTGACTTATATCAGGAATTCCCTCTAACAGTTTGCCATTAAGTTTTCCGCGCTCTTTATCAGGTGTACATTTTGTACAAAATTCACTCGGTACGGCTTCGACTGTGATATCTGTCTGGCACTACGAAAGTACATTTATTTCCGTTATTTTAACTTCACTCCAAGGCATAATGCAAAAGTTAATTAATAAGTTTTGTAATAATTATATGTTCATTTCATTATATTTACATTCTGACTGTTTCTTCTCTAGATGAACCTACCAACTCAAAACAGCATGCACTAGATCATGAAAACAT
>JAUMHH010182490.1:0-14883 GCA_032359455.1 Chlamys rubida | reverse complement strand
ATGATGATGATGATGATGATGATGATGATGATGATGATGATGATGATGATGATGATGATGATGATGATGATGATGTTTACAAAACTATTTAAAACTTTATAGACACCATTTCATATATGTTTTGTCTTGTCTTGTAAAAAAATGAAAAAATAAAACAAAAATAGAAAAAAAATAAAAATAAAAGAATTTATATAGGCTTGTCTGTTATTCGATCCATTAGACCATAACACCATGTCAATAAAATCTGTTGAAATGAAATGAACTCTTACAAAAAGTACAGGTATAATGTGTAAGGTAGCTTTATTTGTTTAATGTTGCTGCTCTCAGAAGTACGCATTATGCAATTCTTTTTCATTGAATTGACTGTTTTTAACTTTTTACTTGTTTTACATATAATTGCATGTTTTGAAGTTTTGAGGACACTATGTGCTGTTGCATAATATCTAGGAAACTGTTCATCTTCAGACTGTGTTTCATCGGTGTTGTCGGCTTGCTGTTCCTCAAAATGTTTATTGCGCTTTTCATTAATTGTATAATATTTGAACCTTTTTAGTTTTGTTTCAAATTAGGTGAAAACCCTGCTGTTTTTTTTAAATTTGTAGCGGTATATCATATACCGCCGCAAATCTCAAAATGCAGTAGGGTTATCCGCACTCTGATTCATATAAGCCAAAACTACCAACAGAGACGACGATTTAAGATATTATTCAGTGTTTTCGTCCAATTCTGGGTCACTCTGCGGTTGATTGGTGACGTCAGGAATATTCAATTTCATGACGTGTTAGGGTTCAGTCGGGGTCATTAACGTCTTAAAAAGTCGCCATCCAGGTTTCATAATTATGTCAACGAGAAATTTGCGGACGGTGCATCGTGGTTATACTGTCGCAAATTATTTTGATCGTGCTACATCTCAAATGAATTAGAAATAAAGACTTATATTTGTGTCTTAGGTTGGTCTGTTGCCAGTTATAGATAGCTTTGCTGCTGGCCAAAGCCTCGGTAAACAATCCATTACCCGTTTCATTGCATGTGTATTCGGTAGAACTACAAGAATTAAATCTGATTTTTTGTTGTTGTTGATAAAAAGTTCATCTTCTCAACTTCAGAAAATGTCATTTTAAGTAAACAATAAATCCGTGTGGACTGTCATCATCAGCCATTATGTCTCACCAGTTGGCGACAGTGATTGTATTCTTGGGCATCACCTATTTTTATCATTTTATTTTTCTAATTATTTTTTTGGAATGCTTGTTATCTTTTGTTAACACCCATGCTTTATTGAAAATGAAATCACATAAAAAACGTCCAGAAAAACATTGTATATGATATTGATTAAAATCTCAAATCAATATAATTCGACAATGTATTGCATCCATCTTTGTTTACATTTTGCAAGTAGTTCTGGCGTAAAGTATTCATACGCTGCAGCTTTACTCATATACATGAACCTAAGCATAGCAAGGATATAGAAAGGTATTGCTTCATCAAATAAAAATATACTGTGTATGTCTATATACACTGTTTATATATGTTGAGGGCCATCTTGGGAGCTATGATTGTGCTTACATATTTATATGTAGTAGGCTTTTATGCTATGTAATCTGTGTTATCGTTATTCAAAAAACATTCCTCACTTTTGTTAGTAAACCAGGCTTTTTAACCAGCGACAGCTTTGCCTTGTTGCCTTTGTGTAATGGCTGTACTTGTGTACGACAGTAGTGTTTGATTGTCCCGATCTATGGCTGGTCATTACCAACAAAAGGTTTCGTCATTACGTTTGTAGTCAGTCCCTCGCCCTGAGGGGAATTCTGTCACATGCATTTCACGTCTTTTGTCAAAATATGTGCTAGAAAACAAAAAAATCGAAGGATTTGTATTGACGATATAAATGGACGTATATGTTGATTATATAGGCAGGTATCATAATTATCAAATTATACTTATAGCATGTGCTTCCCTATCTTTTAACAAGCATTCGTGTATTTCGTCAACTCAGTACTGAAATTAACACTTGTTGCAAAATATGTGCGACGAAAAAAGTCAATTTCTTTTCACTCAATTAAAAAAGTACAACGTTTTATTCAGATAAAATTTCATTGGAAGTTTGTATATACGCCTTTTATCATTGCGTGCCTGTCTTGTCTCATACTATGTAGCTTTTTAAATTGATTGAACACACAGTAAATACACATGATAGTTATGTACCATTGTATCAGGGGTGTAATTATAGTTAGAGGCGTGCCTTAACGAGGCATTTCAGTACAGCTGACAAATCACTATATATATAGTTACCCGCCTGTTTCCCGCCATGTCGTGAGTGGTGAAGAGTAATACAACAGAAGAGATTCGAAAACCTGAGATTTTTAAGACGATTGTGTCATGTCTTTTATTCTTTTCTCTCTACTTTTCTCCCAATGCACATGTCCTTATATGCTACCTGCTGTTGCGAAGGCGTTAAACCCAAAACAAGGAAGTTATTGTACACACGAAAAATTACTGTAGGTTTATCTATTGTTTCGCCCGGTAAGGAACAGGGATTCCTAAATGATTGAGCAAAAATTTAGAAATCGAGGAGAAATCACAATGCTTGGCACTCAATGTCGTTTGCTTGAAAGTTTCTCTGTCCTCACTATATTTAGGTTTATTTGAGTGTTATTTTTATCTTGAAAACGTAGAAAAATATATTAATGTTTCAATGACTAGTACTTCCTTGTCTCTACAAGGATTTTACCTAAATTTGGTCAGGCTAAAAGAGGAAATAGGACTGCAAATACTCCTCCTTAATAAGGCTACTATTGCAGGGATAACTTATTCCTATTTTATTGATTAAGGGGACAAATAAGCTTAACATTGTATTTATGTATTTATAAGGGATAACAGGGGTATCGACACAAAGTGTCCGTACGAAATGTACGCCTTTTATTTGTTTGTGCTTATTGTATGACGTATACAAGTGACGTATACAACATAATTAAGATTTAAAAGTAGACAAGTAAGTGATCGATACAAGTATTTTGTCCTCTTGTTTACATGCCTATATAGTATTTATACTTGTTGAGGGCCCTGCAGTGTTTATGTGTGTTCGTCTGTGTGTAAGGGTTCTACGTAATGTAATCCGTTATCATTATATAGATATCGCTACTCGATGTGTAAAGCTAACATAACTTTTTTCGCGATCGTTTTGCCTTGTTGCCTTTGTGTAAACTGCTGTTCGTTAATGCAGCAAAACAGTAGTGTTTGATTGTCCCGATCTATGGCCGATACTTACCAACAAAAGGTTTCGTCATTACGTGTTTAGTCAGTCCCTCGCCTTGAAGGGAAGTCTGTCACATGCACGTCTGATCTTTTGTCAAGATATGTGCTTGATAACAAAAAATTCAAATGATTTGTATTGACGATCTAAATGGACGTATATGTTGATTATATAGGCAGGTATCATAATTATCAAATTATACTTATAGCATTTGCTTCCCTATCTTGTAACAACCATTCGTGTATTTCGTCAACTAAGTAATGAAATTCGTGTATTTCGTTCACTCGGTTCTGAAATTAACACTTGTTGCAAAATTTGTTGGACGAAAAAACTCAATTTCTTTGTACTCAAATCAAATAGTACAACGTGTTATTAAGATAACGTTTCGTTGGAAGTTTGTTTATATGCCTTCTACCATTGCGTGCCTGTCTTGTCTCATACTATGTAGCTTGGATAAATCGATTTAACACTCAGTAAATACACATGACAGGTACGTGTCTTTGTATCGGGGTGTAATTGTAGTTAGAGGCGTGTCTTAACGAGGCATTCCAGTCTTCTGACTAATCACTATATATAGTTACTTCTGCTATGTTGTGAGTGGTGAAGGGCTATACAACAGAAGAAATTCGAAAACCTAAGATTATTAAGACGATTGTGTCAATGAATTTAAAAGGTAAGCATGATATGGCTGTGTGTACAAAGTTATCGTAACATGTGTACCTTTGATCAAATCTATCTGTACAAGGTGACGCAAAACATTGTCGTTTGCTTTTGTCGTCATGGCCGCCATTTTTGTCTGGACTTGTTTAATCGTGTTTGTTGTGTTACCTAACCTGTCTATTATCTGCGTCCCGAGAGAGGTTTGGTCTCGGTGACTACTCGTATTGTAACATTACATGACCGTAACATATACAATGGAATAAAAACCCGTTAATACAATACAAGTACTAGTAACAGTGGCGGTGATTTGACTTTGTATCATAGTCTGGTCTGTCCATTGATGCTATTGGCCAAAACGTTGGACATCAGAATTGTCTTTAGTACTGAACAAACACAGGAGCAGCTACGTAAAACCTTAATTTATTAATTGATATATTGAGAGGAGTGCGTTATTGTTTTTTCAACCAACAGGCCTAATGTATATATATATTTCACATGTAACTCAATGATGTTAAGAGATATGAATCGCGGGATCGGAATAAATGACCTAGATTAACAAACACTGAAGGTCAGATTATTATTATTGTAGGGTAACGCAACTATCTAATACAGACTCAAAGAGTACTGATTAGGTGGCATTTAAATAACTTTTTATATATACAATTGCTGAACATAAGAGACGAATGCAATCATGATCTTATAATTGACCCCGGGGTCTGCTCCACCCTTGCAGACTTACCCCGTAGGTCATAACTTTGACACAGTTGAGACTCCCACGCCAAAACTATATATAAAAATGCTGGGCATAAAGAGACTAATGCAGTCATGATATTATAATTGACCCTGGGGTCTTATCACAACCCTAGGGACCTAGTTTCTGAGTCACAACCTTTAAACAGTTGAGATCCCCACCCCATAACCATACAATAAATTGCTGAGAAAGAAAAATCGAATACATATTTGCTACAAGGATTGGTCTTGGGGTCTGGCCCATTCCTTTGGATCATATTTTGAGAATATTTTGCCGTGATTGCTTAGATATCCAGGTGAGCGAAACAGGTCCTCTGGGCCTCTTGTGTTGGTGGATACTAATATAATCTCAGAGTTAAGAATAATTATATATAAATTTCATGTTATGTAAACAAAAATAGCTTCCATTATTACGATGTCAAATTGAGCTTATTTACCATTTACCAAAGCCCCATGCTGATGATATTTGGATATTCAAGGTCACAGGGGTCAAATATGTTTAAAACATTATAATACTTCTTCTGAATAACCAAAAGGCCGAGGAGGATGATATTTGGCCAGTAACATGCTGGTATGAGGGGCTACATAGTTCGTTCAAAACAGTGACCTTGAGTCATATTAAAGATCACAGGGTTTATTATCTTAAAAAAACTTTCAAACAACTTCTTATAAATAACCGAAAAGCCAAGGGTGATGATATTTTGCTAGTTACATGTTGGGATGAAGGGCTACTAAGTTTGTTCAAATGAATGACCTTGACTTATATTCAAATATGTTTAAAAATCTTTTAACGACTTCTTTTGAATAACCATAAGGCCCTGAATGTTGGTATTTGGCCAGCAGTATGCTTTTAATTTGATGAAGGCTACCAAGTCTTCAGAATGAATTAACTTGACCTATATTCTAGGTCACAGGGGTCAAATATTGTTTAAACATTTAAATATCTTCTTCTGAATAACCAAATGCCAAACATGTTGATATTTGGTAAGTAACTTGTTAGATGAAGGGCTATCAATTATTTTCATTTGAATCACATTGACCTACTTTCAAGGTCACATTTGGTAAAATGTGTATACACCTTATAATGACCTAATCGCAATATACAAAGGATCTTTGGTGGTTATAATTGGCAAGTTGCATGCTGAGATGAAGGGCATTAACGTTTGTTTAACATAATGACATTGACTTTCAAAGTCACAGGGTTAAAATTTGTTCTTTTAACATGTTCTTTTGAATGATTTATAGTCATCAATACTGATATTTTGCATGTAGCTTAATTTTAGTCTACTTTAATTGGTACAAGTTTATTTTATTGGTGAAATTTTATTGCGATCGGATTTGCGACCTTTATTGCATTTACCAAACAGTTCACACTTAAAATCTTTCATAATCCTGCTTCATTTTTACAGGTCGATATGGCGGAGGAAAATCCAAAGAAAACCATACTACAGCATCAATTAGATATGATACGGCAGTTACGTGATTTATTTTCAAAAGATCAGTTTCTTGACATACGCAAAGAATTCCTGTTAATGAAGTATGTTACTGCAAACGATACTGACAACATAAAAGGAATGGAAGATCTATTTATGACTTTGGAGAGGAAGGGAGTCGTCAAACTTGGGGACTATAGCTGTCTACGTGATATTCTTGTTCATCACAACGTGGAAGCAGGAGAGGTCATTGACAAGTATTCAACACTGATACATCCAGAAAGTGCAGGTAAAGTTAACTTACATTTATAACGAAATACCACTATGAAAATTTTGTACACTCTATCAATCTACCTTCTCAATTATAGCTTTTCAACTTCTTTTGTATGCACATACTGGTGTTACCAGTGCATCACACAGCATGATCGTGAGAGGCGACTTATGTGGCTCCTGTAACATCAAGGGTGGTTTCCTTCTTGTCTCCTATTTAGGGGACATTAAAGAAGTTGAGAATAAATCTGCTGTTTCCCTATGTATTTGTATCGTAAGAGGAGACCAATGCAGGCCTACCTGCCGATTCCGGGGTTTTCTATTGTATTTTCTACTAAGAAAACATGAAAAATTCAGAGTATATATGTTGACAAAATGACAAAAGGAATTTTCCCCCATTTTTCACCTTCGTCTATTTTTCGTCCTTATCTACTTTCCTCTTTTCTGATCTGTCTTCCTAAGCAACAGTCCAGTCAACACTCATTCTCGATCATTTATAAATAAATAAATAAATAAACAAAAGATAATTAATTTATCAAAAGAAAATGCTTGATCACAATGCAATATTGATATTCAATATTTTTTTATAAATTTTAATTTTCGGTCCAAAATATAACCTGTTATGAACAGTCGATACATGAAGGTAAAATATGTGTGCACCCAATTATATTACTGAGTGATTTATCTAATTTAAATAAGCAGATTTGAAGAATTTCATATGAGGGCGATACTACATTTTGTTTCCCCGTCATGTGATCAATATTTCCCTATCATATATCATATGAGCTGCTATTTAATCAGAGATTTGTATACATATGTGTTATGACTTAGCATGCATTCAACTCTTTTGCTTTACATAATAGCTTTTACATCATTTCCATGCAGGTTTATCACAAGCTAAACGAACGCGGACTGGGGATGAGCAGGAGCAGGGACATTCCTCAGGTTTGTTGAATCAATGGTACATGCGTTGATGGTATATGCATATGTGATACATGTGCTGTTTACAAATAAGTGGGTGGTACAAATGTACATGTGTTAGTGATACATTTGTTTGTGATAAATGTGTAGTTATACGTGTGAAGGTGAAACATGTGTAGTAATACTTGTATAAGTGATACCTATGTTGTGATATATGTGTAAGTGATACGTGTGTATTCGATACGTTTGTAGGTGCTTACCTGTGTACGTGATACCTATAGTAGTATGAGGAGGTGGCTCCGAGGCCCTTTACATTAGAAGGTTTTGAGGTGGCAGTCAAAGGTCAAAGGTCAAGTTGAAGGTCAAGCTGAAGTCACGTCAAGGTAGATTATATAGATGACCCCGGTGTCTGCCCCACCTTTGGTGACTTAATCTCTGGGTATTAACTTCGAAACAGTTAAGATCCCAACCCGAATACTATATATACAATTGCTGGGCATAAAGAGACGAATGCAGTCATGCAATTATAATTGACCCTGCGATCTAGCCACAACCCTTGGGACCTAGTTTCTGAGTCAGAGCTTGGAAACAGTTGAGATCCCCACCCCATAACCATACATAAAATATTTGTGCATGAAAAATGTAATACATATATGATACAAGGGTTTGCCTTGGGATCTGGCCTATTCCCTTGGATCTTATTTGGAGAATGTTTTGCTATGATTGCTTAGATATCCAGTTGAGAGATACAGGCTATCTTGGCCTCTTGTTCTTTAATTCTGGTATTGACATGTAACTAGCAAATAAGGGTTGTTAGTTCAATGTCTTTTGTTAACGTTTGCTAGTCATTAAGATAAATATTATTGTTTTATCATTAGGACAATCCAAAGCCAAAAAACAGAAGACCAGGAAAGATCTTAAACAGCGACAGTCAACAGGTACATTATTTAAAATATTGTATTAGACACACGTGTGTAACGTAATATGTGTACATGTAGGAGGAATATGCTCGGATGGAGTGTGTTTGGGTAAAACATGTAGATAAAATGTATGTGGCTGAATTATGAGCTTGTGAAATATGTGTCAGTGGTATTTGTGTATTGAATTATGTGTAGGCAAATATGTTTAAGTGACATATATGGAGTTGAAATATGTGCCTCTGAAACTAAAAAATGACATTTGTGCTGGTTAAGAATGTGTAGGCGTGTAGTTTGTTATGATTATAAATGTGTCGATTATATATGTGAAGGAAAGGTATTGATACATGTAGTAAATCAATTAAAATAGTTGTATTTATCTTATTAAGTTATATGAAAATACAATACAGCTGAGCATACGGTGAATATGTATAATGGTTAAAAGCGGTGGTTAACATAAATCTTATCTCATTATAGACAGTTACATTATCGTAAATATAATCTATTGTTTTAATGTAGGCTTGCTCTTTGTGAATGTAATACAATGTAATTAAGATTTCACAAATGCTCATAAAATTTCATAAATGTTTATAAAACTTCACAAATGTTTATACATTTTCATAATTTTTTAAACAATTTGCATGCATTCAAACATAAATGTTGTGCGCTATATAATGTAAATCTGTTATTTTACAGCGTTTGGAAGCAAGAGGGAAACCATGATTGGTGAGTATCACAAACTGAACCGGGCGCGATATAATAAACAACTTACTAATTTCATAAATTTCTACCTTAAAACTACGGGAATCGTTAATATGCATACATTTATTTGGATATTAAAAATAAGCACCAGAACAATGTGTCCATTTTAAGAAATAGACATGCACATTGATCAATCTACAAAATATCTTGATGGTTCCTCTATTGTTTAAAACTATTCGTCCCACATTATTTAATGTCTATATTTCCAACAATGCTATGGGTTCCTTCAAAATTATATAAGTATAGGTCTCGGGACTCGCAGGTAGATTAACTACTACAAGTATTGGCGTATCATGGGTTTTCTTCAGTATACATAAAGCAGTGTATAATATATTTTTTTTCAAGATTTTTACGTCTTTAGTTTTCGAGATATAGCAATATCTCGTTACTGTCGACTTTCGCTCGACGGTACAGAACTATGAGCGATTGCTGTCTTACATTCTTTTTAAAAGGCACTATGGAAGCAGAGCACAAAAAGTTTGCGCATTGACAGGAACTATCTCATAGTGGCAAACTATCTTCGTCAATTTTCATATTTTACTGCTTCAGTTAGAAAGCAGCACCTGTAGCATCTGTTTGATGTCTACAAGATCAATAGATCGCTGAACTTTGGTATCTATTGACCGATTTACATGAAACTTGGTCAAGATGTTCAGTTCACAAAAATGCACACTGAGGTAAAAAGTCAAGATCAAATGTCAAGGTCATTAGGTTCAAAGGTCAAGGTCAAATTTTGTAGCTTTCCTCTAATGAGCATTGTATGACATTATTAAGCAAACATGGTCGGAATTAAACAAAGAGTCAACTGACCAAAGGTCAAGATCACTTGATCAAAGGTCAAGGTCAAACTTTGTATATTTTCACTGATGAACATTTTGGTATGATACTATGGAGCAATGTTGGTCAGAATAAAACTAGGAGTCAACTGACCAAAGATCAAGGTCATTGGGTCAAAGGTCAAGGTTAAATTTTGTATCGTTTCACTTGTGAACATTTCGTTATGACGCTTTGAAGCAATGTTGCTCAGAATTAAACAAGGAGTAAATTGATGAAAGGTCAAGGTTACTGGATCAAAGGTCAAGGTCAATTTTTCTATCTTTTCACTGGTGAACATTTCGTAATGACACTTTGAAGCAATGTTGGTTATTAAACAATGAACCGTTTGACCAAAGGTCAAGGTCACTGGATGAAAGGTTAAGGTCATATTTTGTATCTTTTCACTAATGAACATTTTGTATATGTTATTATGAAGCAAAGTTGGTTGGAATATAACAAGGTGTCAACGGACTTAAGGTCAAGGTCACTGGGTCAATGTCACAAGGTCAAGTTTTGTATTTTTCACTGATGCACATTTTGGTATGATATTATGAAACAAAGTTAATCGGAATTAAAGAATAAGTCAATTGACAAAAGATCAGGATCAATGGGTTAAAGGTCAAGGTCATTTGGGTCCAAAGGTCAAAGACAAAGTTGATCTCTGACTTTAAACCTGGCTCTTGATGGGGAGGTATATAATGAGAAATAACACAAATAACAGCCAACCCAGGAGTATTGCACCGGGATTGACAATTCTGTTTCCCCAGCAAATATGGAGGTGGAAGGAAACAAGACTCAGATCATAGTACATGTAAAATGTATATTTTGCTTCCTTGCGATTGTTTTTGAAGTCCAAATGTCAAACGTGAAGCTCAGCTATGTGGGCAGATTGCTTCTTGATGATTATGGGGGATATATTGCCACAAGACGGGGCCCTTACTGACTTGTCAGTGTTCTAGTTTTGCTATGGTAAATTGTCATGTTTGCCTCATTTGGAGTCATAGGTGACTGATACATATAGAATTAGGGCGACAATGTATTCAATCAGAAACGCTGTTATAAATCTGAAGTATAATGATAAATTCTATTTCACAGTTTCTGTGATTTAAAACAAAAACCTGATAATAACTCTTTGTTTTGTAGTGTCGAATAGCATGTTGGTTTTTTGTGCAGGAATAACCAAAGCTAGGATTGAAGAGGAAATGAAGAATACATTCATAGTCACCAAAGGTTTTCAAGATGCTAAAGAAAAGCTCCGAAAAACTGGAGTAGTAGTTATCAAGGGAAACACCGGGGATGGCAAAACAACCATTGCTATGCAACTCCTGCATTGGCTTATGGAAGAACAGCCAAGCAGACAGCCCCTTCAACTTCACGACATTACAGATTTTGATTTATCGCCTCCTAAATCCCAATTAATTACATTTGTCGATGACATTTTTGGAGAGAAAGATGTGTATGATAGAGATGTTGCAGAGTGGAACAAAAGGATCAAATCTGTTCTTCCAGCACTTTGTGGGAATAAACAAAAAGAGGCAAATTTTCTGGTCATTTCAATTCGTAACGAAGTTTTTAACTCTTTGAAAAGAGATTCATTAGAGAATGTTTTTGTTGGATCTAACACAGTTGATATAAGCTCTAAAGATTACAAAGTTAAAAAGGAACAAATGGAACTTTTAGACTTGTACAAACCATTAAATAATGACTTTTCATGGAAAGATTATGAAAAGAAAGAAATAGTCCTCTATGAACCAGGTATTGGATTCCCACAATGCTGTAAACTGTTCAGGAATGTTCCCGAGTTGCAGAAAGAGAGAGTGAAGTTTTTCAAGAAGCCTTATTATTTTCTAAACGGGGTCTTGTCAAAATTAGGCGAGTGTTCTGCACTCGTGTTTCTTTTCCTGAATGGAGGAAAAGTTTTGTCAAAGGATCTAGATCCTAACGGGGAAAAAGTCAACAAAGCATTGCTAGACGAATCATTTGCGATAGGGTCAATGCATGTTAGAGATTTAAAAATTACATCGACAGATTTTCATAAAAAAATTGGATTTGTGCAGAAAAGTTTAGACTCCTGTTCAGGATTTTTGGTGGCAAAAGATACATGTAGATTGAGTGGCGATTTTGTGTACAGATTTTACCATGACTCGATACAGGAAACAGTGTCACTTCTGTATCAGCAAAACACACCTATTGGCTTCATACAGAATTGTCCACGAAATTGCTTATATAATCTTACTATCTCAAAAACCTCTTCAGACGGGATTTTATTATTACCTGATCAA
The DNA here is from genome assembly GCA_032359455.1 of Chlamys rubida. Classification (NCBI taxonomy): domain Eukaryota; kingdom Metazoa; phylum Mollusca; class Bivalvia; order Pectinida; family Pectinidae; genus Chlamys; species Chlamys rubida. The sequence goes on along the minus strand of JAUMHH010182490.1, from coordinate 2,819 downwards.
TTTTCATACATGTATGATCGTGTACTCCGGGAGTTTGATAGCACAGATTCATGTGATAATCGCATTGACTATCTTCGTGTATGGACTGATGATCGATTTATGGAAGGGTTCATGAGTTGGCTGAATGATGAAAGTCTTGACAAACTTGATGTATTGAATAAAGCCTGTTCTGCTCATGCAACGAAATGTGCTTTATATCTTATGTCTAAGGGAATAATACCTGACAATTTCGCAACATTTTGGTCTTTGATTAAGAAATATTCGTCTTACGAAAATTGTTTTGAAGGAGATGTCGATGTACTTAAGAAAGTTTTCCCATATTTGAACGATGAGATGAAACTTACCCTGTTTAATGACGCATGTGATAGTTCAGATGAATGTGTTTTATATCTACTTTCTAAAGGTGTACAACCTGGCAAAGGCACAGATTTGCCGTGGTTGTTTGAAGCATATCGGGAAGACCATGATGACGATTTCAGTGTATTTCAGAAAGTTGTTGAATATGTGAATGATGAGGTGAAAGTTGAATTGTTGGAATTCGCATTTGACTTTTGTTCATCTGAATATGTGTTTTATCTTCTTCGTCAGGATGTCAAACCTGAAAAGTTCACATCACTGTGGTCATTTATCGAGGAAGATAATGATTCATGTTATGATGAGGGAAGGTATTCATGTTATCAGGGAAGGGAAAGATGGGATATGCTTGTAGATGTATATTTAAAGGTGGATGATGATATAAAATATAACTTGTGGAAAGAAGCATGTTCTTATGGGCCAATGGGCCCTTTTTTGAAACTTTTGAAACGAAATTTAGGTATGGACATAGACACATTTTGGTCGGTGCTTGAGGGGGATTATCAGGAAGAGTTACTTATGGAAGTTGTTGTACACTTTAATGATTACTCGAAATTACTGTTGTTGCATAAAGCCTGTTCTGTTCAAACAGAAGAATGGGTCTTGGCATGTCTTTTATCTGAGGATGTGAAATGTGATGAGAACACGCCGTTTTTTGTTGTGAAAAGAAAATGTATGAATGTGCTTAAAAACATTGTCAATGATTTGACTGATGAGATCAAACTTTTTCTGTTAAATGTAGCATGTTATATTGGTTATGAAGAATGTGTTTCATATCTTCTATCCGGGGACGTAGAATGTGAAGAGAACACGCCATTTTGTGTTGTGAAAAGGGGGAGTGTGAACGTGCTTCGATCGATCAACAAGAATTTGGAAGATTGGATGAAACCTGTACTGTTGAACTTAGCATGTTATACTGGATCAGAAGAATGTGTCCTGTTTCTCCTATCAGAGAGTGTGAAACCTGAAAATATAACGCCATTTTATTCCGTAAAGGGGGGAAATGTGAATGTGTTACGTAAACTGCTGGGATATGACATCACTCTTTCAACAAGAGCATACAGGTCAAATTCAACTTATCATGTTTGCAATATCAATGTCCTGCACGAGGCATGCTTGTTAGAAAGGGAAGAAATGGTGGCAGTGCTATGTGACACTTGCAACATTTTAGCTCACGGAACGGATGAGTTAAAACGAAGCTCGCTTCATCATGTTGCAATGACAGGGAACTGTCAAATATTTCAAATAGTTGAAAGAACTGTTCTGAAATCCTTGTGTAGAGATGAGAATAAACACATGTGTGAGTCAGTAAATGGTCGTGTGGTACACACAATTTGTGTGTGTGCTAAGTACATGGCACAGCTATTGGATGTATGCGGATGGACAGTGTTACATGAAAGTTGTGTGAGAGAAAACAAAGAGCTTTGCTTATATCTGTGTCAGTCGTACCCGGCGCTAACTGCAGTTGTAGATAAAGACGGCCGTCATTGTCTACACTACTTAGCCGAATGGATGTCAGTTGAAACGTTCACTGAGTGTGAAACCCAGGTAAAACAGTACCTAGAAGCAACAGGACGTGAATACGACATCACAACCATACTTGACAATAACGGGAGAACAGTGTTGCATGAGTGTTGCATGAGTGGACACAGGGAACTTTCTTTACACTTTTGTCAATCGTACCCAGAACTAGCCACAGTTGTAGATACGTATGGGGGTCATTGCTTACATTACATTGCTATGTCACGCACGTCTACCGTAGAAATGTTCACTGAGTGTGAAACCCATGTAAAACAGTATCTAGAATCAACAGGACGTAAGTATGACATCACAGCTATACTTGACAAGCAGGGGAAAACGGTGTTAGATAAAGCAAAGTACCAGGAGGGGGTAAACAACCATTTGTATGACCATCTTTTGGATGAATTTCTTAGTTGTATTTGAAAGGGAATTTCGTTCGGTTGCGACATGTACACATTCAAACGTTCTAACAGCTGCTGTTCACCCAAATGCAAACATATTCACATGAATCCGTGTCTTTTTATCATATATTGTACCGTTACTAGTGTCATTTGATTATTAGATTGAACCTCCAATAGTGTCATTTTTATCATATATTGTACAGTCAGTAGTGTCATTTTTATCATATATTGTACAGTCAATAGTGTCATTTTTATCATACATTGTACAGTCAATAGTGTCATTTTTATCATATATTGTAGTAAAAAGTGTCATTTTTTATCATATATTGTACAGTCAATAGTGTCATTTTTTATCATATATTGTATAGTCAATAGTGTCATTTTTATCATATATTGTACAGGTAATAGTGTCATTTTTGTTGAATATTGTACAGTCAATAGTGTCATTTTTTATCATATATTGTAGAGTCAATAGTGTCATTTTTATCATATATTGTAGTAAAAAGTGTCATTTTTTATCATATATTGTACAGTCAATAGTGT
>JAUMHH010182479.1:0-14884 GCA_032359455.1 Chlamys rubida | reverse complement strand
TCCTAAAGAATTTTGAAAAAATCCTTCATATCCTTACCAAATGTCCTAACAAAATTTTGTAAAACCATGAATTTGTCTAACAAATTTAATGGCTGGCAAAATCACTGTGCGGTAAAGATTCTTTTGGATGTGTTTTTTGACATACACCCTAAATTATAAAAAAATAATTCAATTTTTATTTCTTTTCTTTTTTTCAGGGAAAACCATTGGAATAGGGAAAGTGCTAAAGATTATTGGTTAAGAAATCAATGGACGTGAAATAGTGTTGGGGGAATACTCGCCACTCGATGAAGAAACAGTGCTTGGTGAATTACCTCCTACTCAATAGGAAACAGTGCAAGGGTGATTCCATCTCGCTCAATGGAGAGTCAACACTGGCTGTATATATTAAAGGACAATTGCATTTACGCTGACATTTTAGGTTTTAAGACGTGCAGGTGCTGTTATCATGCACCAAGAACCTGTTAAATAGATTTTGTTGATATCATGTCACCTTTCATCATTCAAATGTAATTGCGGACATCTTTGGGGACGTTAAAGATGAGCTGAGTCAGTCTGTCGATCTGTCAACAAAAATATGACACATATTAAAAAAAAATATTTCATGTTTTGTGACAGTTTTGGATATTGAGGTTGTAAGTCATCCTCTGTTTAAAAAGAATTTCTTTAAATATTTTCTGTTGAATGTGCCTTCATCATAGTCAACATTCCTATCTCTCAGGAGTAGTCTTAACTCATTCACCCCTGAAGACACATTTGAGCTCTTCCAATTCAAAGGTTGGAATAGTGCATTATGAAATTTCAGGGGTGAATGAGTCAAAATGACTGAAACTGTTTTGATGTATTCTTTGTCTATTTGAAAATCACTTCTTGATTTCGGATAGATAATTTTCTGTTTAAAAGTGATAATAAACAATATAAATATAATTCAGAAATATTTAAAAAAACAAAACAAATAAAAACGCAATAACTACTTCATTTCAATGTCATAATCTTTGTTTTGATTCATTTTCTATTCAGTGTATTGGTAATATTATTTGTTTAAGTAGAAGTTTTCGCAACAGCTGGACAGGGACAGGCTGACGGATTGAAAATCTTTTTTTTGGGAGTGATAGAGTTGTCATGACTTGCCCACGCCAGCTTGGATTTTCTCCCTGAAAAATATGCTTTAACAGATGACTGAAGCATTTCAATATCATAGATTTAAAGTGTGCGTTCCTGCTGTATGTGATCTTACCGCTACTTGCGTTTATGTGGACTAAATTTTATGTTACTTTCACTGTCAAGGTAATTAGCCTAAGTGGAAATGATATTCAAGTATTTTTGTATGGACATTAGTGCACATATAATCTGTATGTCAGATAAAATTCATTTTGATTTCATCTTTTTTTTTCATCTGTCTGAAGAATATAGCAATACGATTATTAAGGATTTTGCAAATTCTTACACCTTGGTAATAAAACGTGAATGCACTGATGAAATAAATTTGAAGTACCATGTTTTAGATGGTAATCAGTTATATGGCACTGTTTGAACTGTCGATAGAGGAGTGTATTTGTAAAAACCATTGAAAAAGTAAATCATTTACAAACAAAGAAAACCCAAGTAATAATAGTACATTGGATATCTTCACAAATCTTTATCCAAAAAGTTAAGTCGCATAAAATCTATTTTCTTCTGGGATGTAAAATTACTTTCTCGTTCACTTTTCCAAGTCATAGTAAGCTAGTTAAAATGACTAACCTGAAGGATTTCTTCAGTCAATTTTCGAAGGCAAGATTTTTCCCATGTAAAATTGCAATTATTTGTAAAAATGAGAATTATAAGAGATTTCCTGTGTAGTTCTAGATCCAATAATTTGAGGCGTAACAACTTCCTACAGATGTGATTTATCAGAGCGGGTTATTTGGCAGTGAACAGATTCTTAGAATATGTAGGGTTCATAAAACACATTCAGGGAATTATTTATTTGTAAAGTACACTGTAGTAATGTGTAGTTTTCCGACTCTTAACTTCATATGGTCTTCTGTTATTTTTAAGAACATTGAATCTTCAACGGACACAAGAGTTTAACCCTTTCACCACTGTAGACCATAACGGACTTGTCCCCATAAATGCATAGAAGAGTCTACTAAAATTACCTCGGGGTGAAAGGATTAAAAATTAACCCATATAAAATCAGTGGTACCTATCTGATGAAACGTGAAGCTCCTGAGTGAAGTGGAGTTCTGGAAGCATTTCCAAAAAGCTCTGCCTATATTTCTTTTGCTATTAAGTTGATTGGTTAATTTATCGAAAAAACAGATTTTAGAATTACTCAAAATGAGCAGTAAAATTCAGTAACGAAAGAATTTGAATTTCTATATCCGAGTCTCTTAGTTAATGGAGAAAGAGCCGCGGTATATTTTCGTTTTGTTAGAAAAAAGTTGACAGGCTGCTCAGTTCAGTTGTAATGTTGGATAGCCACGGTCTGGATATGATCCCTCGTAAGCTAGGGAAACAATATCGGACAGTGTCGGCTATGTTGTTCACATCAGTAGGACCAACATAGAGTGGACAAATTGTTTTAAACTCTTGTATAAGAGCATATGATACAGGCAAAACTAGATAATATAGGCTGTTATACAGCTTTAAAATGTGATATCTGTGGACCATCGGTTGTAATTGAGACACATAATCCAGTAACGTCACTTTCCAGAAGCAAGGATTAAATAACAGATAACAGGATTTGTTGCATCTGTTTGGAAATCAAAAATGTCAAAACTATCAGGGTTTCTGTGTGTTTGAAGTCTTGAAGCCCTTCCTGCAGGAATCATTTTAATTGCTGTTTAATGAGTGTGTTGCTACATGAAATTGTTTAAAGTTGAATTTTCTGTTGTATGTTTCTCCCCCTCCCCCTCCCCAAAATAATTTCTTTATCATTTAATCCCCATACTTTTTGTACATATATTTACTTTCAGTAGATGAGAACACGATATCATTGCTTGGGTCAGCGTGCAGTGGTACAGATTATATGGATGTGTGTGCGTGCGAGGAGAAATCAACTGTGGCGGATGTTTGAAAGCTAGTAGTCTATGTGAGAGAGTGAATGAAAATTGTCGTTTCAGAAATGCAAAAGTTGTTCACAGGTGCTTACAGTGGTCAGGTAAATTTCTTGTTTGCAGAATCCTTATCACAAAGTTACGATAACTTGATAGCTTCTTCACACTGGTGTTGAGCCCGCGTTTGGCTTCAAATGTTTTCCATGAAGTTGTTGAAATTAATCGCATAGTAATGATGTATATAACTTGATCAAGACCGTACGATTTTTAAATGTAGGTACAATTGTATGTTGTAGACATTTTTTTTTTTTCTAATATATATATATATTTTAGAAGGGATGGATTATATACTTGTTAAGAATTCAAAAAGATTTGGCCATATTAATACTCGTTTTCCTTTTATTTGAACATTTCGGATTACATTTTTGTGCCACCCTCCGTACAGGTTCGGTTGTAATAAGGTGGTCGCTGTGGAATTGCTGCAGATACAGATACATTCATTGTACAGTTGGGCTGACACAGCTTCCAGTCAAATTCCCTTAATTTTGATAATTTGTGCTCTTTTTTTTTTTGAGAAATTATTAGCCTTTTCATATTTTATGCCTGCTACATTTGCAGAGAGCACCGAGTGTTTTGATTTTCCAGCGGTCAGCCCGTCCGTTCATGTGCGTGACGTCTTGGTTAGAATTTGTGTTGGGCTCAATTTTCTCTGATGCTACAAGTCCCAAAGTCAACAATCTTTGAATGCAGATGCATTCTAACAAGTATGACATCATCAGGTGATATGTAGGTCACTGTGACCTATATTTTCCATTTCTACCAAAGCTAAAACAGGGTTCCGCTTAATTTCATGATGAGAAGTGATATTATTATAAAGCAGTACTGTTGAGAAAGTTGTTAAAATCTCCTCAAAACGATTGCTCAACTGGTGTTTCGTTTAACAGTTAAAACAGTACAGTAAAGCCTCGTTATGCTGCCACCATTTGTCCAGAGCTGTTTTGGCATTATAAAGGGGTTTGGTTATACATCAACTCATTCACCCCTGAGGACACATTTGAAACCTTCCAATTCAAAGGTTGGAATAGTTCATTATGAAATTTCAGGTGTGAATGAGTTCAGGGAAATACATAAAGCAATTCATAGGAAAGCAGGAAAACGGGACATTGAAATATGTTGGCAGTAAACGAGTGGCATTATAGCGAGGTTTAACAAAATGTTAAAGTTTTAAAATCAGTTTTTTGAGTGTGAATACAAAATGTGTGATAGTATTTATGGGACGGTGATGGGCGTACAAATTTTGTTATGTACTTTCAAAAACTTTGTTTAGTTTTATCAGTTTAAAATGTATTGGATTATTTATGTCTTAAATGAATCAATGTATTAAAAAATGAAAAATTATATACATCTAATAAGTAAAACACCGTGTAACAGTTTCATATATAATCTGAGGTCCAAGAAGAGGATTGAATGGCCAAAAAACTATCATTCAGCAAGAAATATTTTAAGAAACAAAGGTTTGTTAAATTGTTGAAGAAAAGTCTAGGAAAGGTCCTTTTTACATTGTGGATCTGATTTTTTTTTTGACATGTGTGGAATTTGCACAAAACTTTTTCTGGTTTGAAAGTGCGTAGCATTGTAAATAAGAGCCAGTATTGTTGAAATTATTTGTTTACGGGACAAACTTTGCAGAAATTGTCAATAGTGATTAATTAATTATGTATCTGAACTTTTCTTTAAAACAGACAAAAATATTCAGAGATTGAAGAATGAAGAATTGTTTCACTATATATATAGGTTTACATCAGTTATATATACATTATAAATCTCTGCACTTGCCAGCATAGCCACAAGCACCTGCTGAGATTTTCTATGTTAGAAAAACATGTAATTAAACATGTAATTATTTGTATGAAAATATCAACTTTAACAAATTGTCAATTGTAATTAAATTATGACGTATAAAAATTTGAACTTTACCAATTACACATGTCATTATCATGCTTGTCATGCAGAATGTGAAATTTCATCAGGAATTCTTATGAAACCTTTAAACAGTAATTGTAGATCTTGATGAAGAAATCTTTTTAATTAAAACTGCAGGTACCATGAAATGTTTGAAATTTGTTTTATTTCTCAGTGTTTTCAAAGAATTCAGGTTGTTTTTTACACCATATGAGTAGGAATTTGCAGAACAATTTCAAACTTTGTGCAAGTTATAACAAAAATTCATAACAACTGTACTAGAAAACTGGAAATTTGAACTGTACTTTTCTGCTCACCTGGCCCAAAGGGTAAGTGAGCTGTTGCAAACTGTGGTATGTTTTAAAGGACTTCTTCTAAAGAACCACTGTGCCAATAACAACCAAATATTGAAGGAAGAATGGTGATGTTGATTCAGATGGGATAGAAAAGGGGCTGGCCTCTTTTGGAGGCTCATATGGGCCAAAAAAGTGTAAAATTTGGAGCATATACAAAATCTTCTTGACCAGCACTCCCAATAATGATTTTGATTAGAGTTTTGCAGTATCCCTAGAACATTGTCTACAATGCTTATGAAGGAAAACCCAAATCTTCAACTTTGTTAAACACTAAAATGGCATATCCTGAAGAACTGAAAATGCCTAGATTCTTGATGTGTGGACAGTAGCTTGCTGACATGGAGTGCAAGATAGTTGTGAAAGGAAATTATATCTTGACCCATATTAAAGGTCACAGGTCAAATTAATGAAAACCCTCAAACATCTTCTGAAGAAGAATGAAGGCCTACCTAGAATCGGAATATATTACAAGAGCTTACTGGCATGGCTACAAAGTTTGTGAACATAGATGACCTTGACTCATACTTCAAGGCTGCAGGGGTTTGTTAAAATGTTTTAATGTTTTTGTATCCAAGAACAAAGTGTCATCACAGAGTTGTGTCATTATTTTTCAGTGCCTTGCTGGCTTGAAGCGCTACAAGCTACAAAGGTTGCTGAATGAAATGACCTCGACATGTATTCAAGGTCACGGGTCAAATTTGTTAAAAACTCGAGCAATTTCTTTTGAAGAACTGCAAGGGCTAGAGTAATGATATTTGGCTGGTATATTGCTGGCAAGGAGGCTACAAAGTTTGCAAACATTAATGACCTTGCCACATACTCAAGGTCACAATTCAGGGTCACATTTGTTGAAACACTACCAGGAACTTGCTGAAATATAGAAGTTTGTGTAAAGAAAGGCCATTTATCAGCTGGGTCCCTTGGGTCTCATATTATTCCGGTGGCCAGTCCCTTCTTCATCATTTTCTGTTGCTGGTTAATAGATTTGTAAATATTTTCGACATTTATCTTATGCAGTATTTCCATTTGTATATACATTTGGTTCAGTGCAAGATTGGCAGAAATCTGTTAGTATAGAAATTGCAAGCTCCAGGATAAAATCATCTGTTAAGGGGATTTACCTCCCCTTAGTAACAGTTCAGCACTAGGTTGATGGTTTAAAAGAGATGAAAATGCACGCAGAGACAACACAGAAGTATGCTGACTTGGCTAGAGGAAATTTCCGTTCAGCTAGATTTGTAGAGTACTGGACTAGTTGTAAGTTGTCCTGGGTTGACTTCAAGCAGATGCACTTTGAATAGTAGAATCTGTCACTCCTATTTGTGATGTGGACAGAGAGTTCTCTGAACCAGAGGGTAGAATTTTTAGCTCACCTGCCCGATCTTGTTAAGTTCAGCATGTCACGCTTTGCCGAGTGCTAAACTTCAGAAATCTGATCCTGAGGGTTGAGATTTCTCCCGTGAACATCACACAGGAGTTATAGTTACTTTTTTCTCTCACACTTTCTTATCACACAAATAACATGCAGTATTGAACCTAATGCTCCATGCCATTATCAAGGGCACATGAAATGTGTGGCAATATTATACACTTTTATGCCCAGGGGTGTAGGTTAGGGAAATTCCACCCAAGGGGTTTTCGAATTGGGTGAAACCAGTGAGTTTAGGAGGGTTTTGAACCAATTTGGAAATCCCTAAACCCATGGGCATGAAGGAATTTTTTTCTGTAAACCCAATCGCTAGATTTAGCTCGGAAACCACAAAAAGGTGTTACAATTTCCGCATCACGGCATCGGAATGTTCCCTGTTTCATGATGTCAAATCGTTGTTGTCCCATTGTGATGTCACGAACATGACATTGTATGTAAGATGGACATCTCTTACACGCCTTTCTTACTCGGGACAGTTCTGTCATATACCCAGAGAAATGAGAGAATTTAGGTTTATCATTGCCCTAGCAGAAACCGGAAAAGCTGAAGTGTGGTAGAAAAAGTGATCTCGGCTATATTGATGCCCATACATGAACAATAATATCCTAAACCTTGTTCTCACATGCATGGTTGCACTCAGGAAGACTTGAGAAAGAAAGAAAATCCGGAAGGAGAAATATTTCATAGTGATGATTGACCATTTAGTTGGTTGTTACTGACTCCGCTACAGCAGGGTTTTTACAGGCCTTGACAATGCCTTTTATAAAAAAAAATCAGCTTTGACCTTGAAAAACCCTAAAATTAATGAAAAGGCCCTGAAAACCCCAAAATTTAACAAAATAATGAGTCTTGAACTTGACTAATTGATAATTATTTAAAGGTTGTGAATTGTTTTTGGTGGTTTTGTGTTGTGATTCTTTATATAATTGAAATCAGAAAATACATGAAAAAGAAATATCTGTTATGAGTCTATTTCAAGTTTTTCTTGATACCAGCCAGTATCAGATTTTAGTGTTGTTAAGTGTTTTGTATGATAGGTTAATGTCAAGGTTACACATCAGGGTCTCTGTATTCAGAGGGTTAAAAAAATTCATTCCATAGTCAAATTTCTGTACAAACTGTGTGAGGGAATTTCACTTTAGCATCCCTAGTAATCTGTAGTATAGGTTTCACCAGGTAGTGGAGAAGCTTCGAAATCACTTGTTAAGAAATTTGTACGGAAATAAAGTCATCCTCTTCGGAGCCTATTTTTCGCATAAGAAACATTTAAAACCTAAGCGAAATTAAGGATCCACGTACCACTGCCAAAAACTGTAACTAAGTGTTGGAGACTGTTTTTCTGTCATGACTAAAGCTTTGATAAACCATTTCTGAAAAGAAAACCATGCCTTGTGGGACTTTTATCAAAAATAATAAAAGATGAAATAAAAAAAGTGTATTCAACAACAGTGTTCCGATTGAAAAAAAATTTGGGCGGGGTTAGACCGGGATTCAAACTCATTTTCAGATTGATATGCTGTCACTCTAACCAATTGAGCTACCTGGTCAACATAACAGCAGTTTCCTGGCCCAACAGTGCAACAGTTATAGCCAAACGGAAGTTAAGGGGAGGTAACTCTGTATCCTGGAAAATCCACAATGCAGTGGGACAGGGATCCTTAAAATGTGATCTCATGAACTTAATGATGATGTCATATCCTGTATTACATCATCATTACTGACAACAAAATCCCAATCCTTTACACTGGTGTGTAAACATTGGGTATATCATGGCAAAACTTATCAAAGGTTGTTTCTTCAAAATCAAATAATCGAAGTCTTTGCTGAAATCTCGATCCCCTTATGTAATAACGCTATGACATAAGTTAAATGGCTATGATCTGGTTTCAAAATATTTTGTTTGATAAGTTAATTAGCCATAACCTATGACCTCTTCAAATTCATTCTACCATTCAATCACGAGATCCACTTCAGACTATAAAGCCTTTTAAAGTTCAAATGACTTTTTAACCCCTTCCCTCTTTTCCCCCCTCCAAACTCAATACATTTACTATTTAAATTTTTCTGATGTGAGCGTGTCAAAAATGGAAATAGAAATTGTTGTATGGTTATAATGGGTGATTGTATCGAAATTAAAATATAAACTTACGATTTTGTTATAAATAACAAAGGCAACATCTTTTTACTTTTGAATTTTTTTCTGAGTTTTATGAAAAAGATAAATATGGTCTAATGCATTGCATCAAGATGTATTGTCCATTTTCCTATTAATAGTTGAAAAGAATTCTATTAATATCCCATTGAATGATTATTTAAGAGGACTATTAAATCTAGTTACTCAACTACAGTAAAACTTTGTTATACTGCCACAGTTTGTCCAGAGAAATTTTGACATTATAAAGGGGTTTGGCAATAAATTGAAGGAAAAATATAAGGAAATTCTTCAGAAAGAGAGAAAAGGGGACCGAATAAAGGGCGTTGCAGGGTTTAACTGTATTTTAATTCTGAAAGGTCAAGTTTTTTTGTTTTTTTTTTCAAAAATTTAATCTGGTTTATACAGGTTTTCATATAACACAGGGCTCAGTATAGTCAGGTGGTGTAGTGGTTCAGCACATTGGCCTTTTAACCAAGATAGCCAGGGTTTGATTCCCGAAATCGGACGTGGAAATTACGGGATCAGCTGTCTGACCATGTACATTTTCTTCGGGACCTCTGCATAAGACATTCCGCAAACTTCCATCTAACTCAACAAAAGTATATGTCAAAAATTTTATTTATTCATTTTACAACAATTATGAAACAAGTTTTTCCGATTTTATATCAGTCACTTTTGCTGGCCCAGATGGAAACACACAGAGGGTCTTAATGTGGGAGGAAACCCAACTACCCAGAGAAAACCCACATGGTCGGGTAGATGACCCAATACCATATTTCACTTCTGATTGGGGAATTGAACCCCGGTCGTCTCGGTGAAAGGTGGGTGCGCATGCGCGATCCATTGCGTCATCCCACCACAAAACAGAAGTGACTGATAAAAGTTCAAACTTTTTCTCATAATTGCTGTAAGATAAATAAAGTTTAATAAAGCAAGTTAAAATGTTCAGCACAGGTAGATAAAAATATAATTAAGGATTTAGAAGAGAATTTTCTTTATTGACAAGATTATGTTGTACAGACATTTAGACACGATTCCAGATTATACAGGGTTAGTTTTTTTTTGCAGTCCATTTTTCGCGGATTATTTACTATAAAATTGTCAATTTTTTACTATAAAATTGTCAATTTTTTACTATAAAATTGCCAATTTTTTCAGTTCAAGTGGCCAAGAGCACAAAGTGCTATGGTTAAGATAAATTTGCTAATTTGCTATTAATTCACAAGTTTATTTTCCGTGGAAAAAAATAGCTGCTGCGAAAATAAGAACTCCACTGAAAAAAAGGTCTTTACAGTATGTTGTAAGAGGATTTTTTCTGTATTAGCAGATTTTGGATTTGTATAAAGACTTAATTTTGAAAAAAAACAACATTGTTTAAATGTTAACATACGAAGGGATATATACAGGTGTCACTAAGTAAAAATTCAGTCAGCTTTAAATTAGTTCATTTACCCACGGACTTAGATTCCGTGATTTACCATAAGATTGTCTGAAAACTAAACTCTAGTCTCAAGGTAGTGACAGCTAGCTAGGGTATGAAAATTGAATTTAATACACTAACCAATCCCTCCTAATCCTAAAGAGGGCGGACCAATCTTATCAGTTTTAGAATGAAAGATTTAAAAAAAAAAAAAGCTAAAATAAGATAAAATTAAAAAGTTTTGAAACTCTTCAAAGTACATAGGATGAAGGTTTATATATACAGATAATACACTTCCCCACCGACATCACACTGAGAAAAAGTAAATAGGATTCGCTTTGTTACGGGTTTTAACAATAGTGTTGAAATGGACACTGTTTGCTAAGCTCCGACTCTGCTACTTTTGTAGTGACAAAAGCAAAGGTAACAGAACGGGTGACCGCCTAGAATCAATCATTGTCCCCCGAGATACCACCAACAGTTACTCACAGGAAATCGAGTCGGAAAGTGTAGCAGGCATTCACATGTGTTTGACAGGGTGTACAGGTAAAAATTGTCGGATGGTGAATGAGCTAGATTATCAATGACTGGCAATCGATCGAATGGAGTTGAGTCAATTTGAGATTGTTAAATGCCCAACATTATCAAGCGTATATTTTATTTGTATTGGAGGGGGGATCGTAGGTCTGTTTAGATAGTAGTCAGTTCTGTCTGTGAAAATGCCCACCGTTTTCACTTGGGATTAAATAGGAATTTGTCCCTAAGTTGAAACCAGTGTTTAATCAAGGTATATATATATATATGGACTGTGTGTGTGTGTGCTTCGACGCTTGTGTGTACTTAAATGTATCTTTCTCTCTTTGAAATACGGGATATGTTTTTAAATTAAACCGATGTTCCATTCTGCTACAGTGACGTTCGACCTGTGAGAATTAAATCGGGGTATTTATACGGCCGGGCGCTCGGCTGGTCACGGTCCGGCGTTACAGAATAGCCTGCTATTTTCCATGCTGGATTGACCCCACGGAATTATCTTTCTATGTCAGATGTGGGTTTATTATTAATGAATGCCGTTTCTGTAATAAAACTCCGATGGAGGAAGCGTGCATTCCTCGCTTAACTTTCTTGCGATACGGATCAAAGACGGAGGGAACTTGACAGGTATATTATACACACAGATTAATAGTCCATCATTTATCTTTTTCATCATTTTAGAAGTATTTATTTTGAGCGTTTGTATATACAGCATTGTGCTCTTTCCTTTACTGAAAACATTTCTTGATATCTGTTGCTCTTTCGTTTATTCCATCATATTGATATTTTATGTAGTTCTGAATCAGATCTTATAGTTTAATTTTGATTTATTGATCTTTTCCTCATTTTTGTATCTTGAACTCTTGTTACCTACCGTATGTATTTCATGAGCACTTCTTTAATTTTCAACTGTATTTCTAATCACAGAATTAGATTGCTATCCAAGTCTGTGGCTGAATGGACAAACTAATTGTCAGGATATTTTGATAACAGCAGTCGAAATCTGATCATAAAATGTTCATTTTCCTAAATACTGCAATTTCTTGATTCTTTCTATAAGCAGAATTTAATATAGTGCTGTGCATAATAGCTTCATTTTATTGACATCCAAAGAAAATAGATTGTACAATCAGAGACGTATATATGTCTCTGGTACAATCCAATAAAAAGAACAAAAAATAGGCAATCAGAGATGATTTGAAGCCCCCTCCCCCCGAAAAAAAATATCTTTTAAGTTAGCTCTGGTGATAACTTTTCATAGTCATTCAAAATAATATTTATTAAGAGTTTAATTTTACTATGACACATATGTATAACAACTTAATTTAGAAATATATATATACCCACAGTGGCATGGTGCCATGCTGTTCCAACAGATTGGGAAGAAAACGAGATATCATTCATGCATGCCGATGTTTATAAAATGTCCTTTCACCGTTGAAATATTTTTGTCCTGAGTACACCTGCTTGCCATGACCTCTCTGAAGTGAGAGTATAGTATACCAGGTAATGACCTGGTTAGGACATTTTGTTGGACCGAAGGAAGATTAATGGATATATAAGCTCTATGTGTATATGTTTGGAAGTAGAAATTCAAGCTGACTGTTGGTTGCTGGTATAAATGGAATTACTATTCAAGCAGACTTAAGTTTTTGCAGGAACAGAAACGGACCAGTCTTCAATGGTAAATTATATTAATCATGTTTCTTAATGTTATTTAGTGAAGAATTACAGTTATTATCACTGGGAGAAGGAAGGAAGGATTAGGAAGGAAGGAAAGAAGGAAGGAATTGGGGGATAGGAGAGTGTATATATATATAGGATCTTACACGAGTTTCTATTTCATATAAGATTTATGAAACGAGTCTTAGAATTTTTCAATTTAGCGAGCCTCTGGCGAACGAAAAATGAAAAATTAGTGACAAGTTTCATCAATTTTATATGTAAGTGTAAGATCCTTTTTATCACATAATCAAAATTTGTGGCATTTATTCGTGTAAAACGACACTTTTCATGCATCCTTGAAATGTGAGAAGCCGCCATTTTGGTCCAGGGCATAAGTCTGTGATGTCATGTACTTGTTCTAGGCATGATGTCACATTTGAAACAATTGAAACTTACAACCAATCACAGGGCTGATAGGTCATATTACATCCAGTGAATATACCCATGTCATATTTTTTTGCGTTAAAAAAATTGTAAAATTTTAAAAATGAAATTCTATTATATCTAGAAAAAAATGAGAATGAATAATATGTCGGAGAAAGTTTTGGAATGGAAATGAGGTTATGAATATACATTGTATATTTGTTGAAGAAAGGAAATATGCAATCTGTACTTATGAAAAGCTTTAATAGCGATCTTTATTTATGGAAGGGTATATTGATGTTTTGATAAGATAGCGCAGACCTTTGTCAAACATACGGCTTTATTCCGTACAAGTTGTAATTAAGTGTGAGCCTTTTGTTGATAAACACGTATCGCACTGAATTATTGAACATTTTCCGATTGCTTGAAAAACATGGTTATATGTGCCTAGGCTATATACAGACACCTAATTCACCTCCGACGAGAACAGGGAACTGTATTAAATAAACGTAATGTTGCTTGTCTGTATATCGGTAGGGACGTATGTAAATAATTACGTATTTACCCAAACATTTCACGTGTTTGTTACAACGTCGACAATGGCGGGTAAATCAACATTATTTATCAAAGAAAAACTCCCATACGGTAACAATACAATACCCTATCACAGAAATTTGTCTTTGAGAATTTTCACCTGAACGTCCATTTTTAATTGGTAAATTTTCACGACGGTGTCAATTTAACTGTAAATAATAACTACCTGCATTGTTCTTGTTATACAGACACATTTGCGGGTAGGGGGCCTAACATTTTTCTGTGTTATTTCCTGGAGCAATAATGGCATAACAACTGCAAACAATCTTTCAAAAGATGTTATTAAGTCGAAAAGTGTTTGAACATGAAGATTTTTTTGGTATTGAATTTCTGTTGACAAGTCTGCACTTTTGTAATGAAAGGGTTGGGAATTCGGTAATTTAGAAATGGATGGGTGACTTCTGTTGGAAGAAAAAAGGGGCAAATCTTAGTATAATTGTGCAAATATTTTATAATTGTGCAAATTCCGGATCGGACGTGAAAAGGTTGGGGTCACCTGCCCGACCACGTGGGTTGTCTCCGGGTACTCTGGTTTCCTCCCACACTAAGACCCCCCACGCCCTAACATCCGGGCCAACATGAGTGATTAATATAAGTTGAAATAACTTGTTTCATAATTGTTGTAAAATAAATAAAATTTATATTTTTAAATCTTAGTATATATAATTGTGCGAAGCATTATCGTTCCTCCTTCACCTTTTTTTAGACCCTCCTGTCAATTTCTGAATTATATCTCTTTGATCATATTAATTACTATAGTGTTTCACCCCTTTACCTCCCCTTCAGTAACAACTTTTCCTCCTTGTCATTATTTTTCGGTATCTCATGATCACCCCTCCCCCCACACCAACACCAACACCAACCCAAACCCCAACAAATTCCCAAACCCTATCATAGGCTTACTCAATAGTAAAAGTCTAGGTGAATCTGCCCATAACATTCCCAGTCTTACTCCCTTCTCCCAATCTCTGTATCAACAGGTTACTGCAACAATTTGTACAGTAGAAGACTAGCCCTTAAAACTTCCCACCTTACCTATCCTCCCCTCCCCAGTAAAAAAACTTATACCCTGCCTCTAAAACTTCCCGCCTTACCCATCCTCCCCACCCCAGTAAAAATACTTACACCCTGCCTCTAAAACTTCCCGCCTTACCTATCCTCCCCACCCCAGTCCTCTAAAACTTCCCGCCTTACCTATCCTCCCCACCCCAGTCCTCTAAAACTTCCTGCCTTACCTATCCTCCCCACCCCAGTCCTCTAAAACTTCCCGCCTTACCCATCCTCCCCACCCCAGTAAAAATACTT
>JAUMHH010182468.1:0-14885 GCA_032359455.1 Chlamys rubida | reverse complement strand
CTTTTCAGATCTAATTGGGTAATTTAACCCCAGGTGACCCATACCTTTTCAGATCTAATTGGGTAATTTAACCCCAGGTGACCCATACCTTTTCAGATCTAATTGGGTAATTTAACCCCAGGTGACCCATACCTTTTCAGATCTAATTGGGTAATTTAACCCCAGCTGTCTTGGTGCAAAGGAAGGGTGCTATTCACAGCGCCACCCGACCATAAATATTGGGTATGTTGGAGGGGAAAGTTGACAGTGTTATATCACAGAACTGGAAGGTATATTGAATATCACTAGATATATATTAAAGTCAAGACATTCTCTGTTGGTCCCTTTCTTTCCTTCTATTCTCCCTCCAAATAGTGACCAATTTTGCTATTAAATGTTTAATACCCTGAAATAACAATGGATCTGATTAGAAAAAAGTTTTGTTCTTTTTCACCAGACTGATTTAAAAAATTACTGATTCATCTATAAATGGTGTGAGTCCAAGGACTATATATATATATATATTTGACACACAATAAGTACTTTGTTATCTATTTCAGAGAATTTTCTAAATTTTGAGGATTATTCACTTAACAAAAATGTTCTGTTTGGTTCTTCCATAAATTTCAATCAATTAGAGAGTCTTATCCAACTTCACACTCCTTGCAGTCCGCTTAACAGAAAACATTAAAATGCAGCTACATTGTATATATGATGCATGAACTACAAATTATCAAGGGTTATGTCCCTTTTACTAGATCCTGTACAAGGAAGTTCCATCAGCTGTGTCAGAACAAAACATTTATTGCAGTAGACCGTGAACCAAAATAAACAGTCTTCATATTATGGTTAAAGATTCATACATTTCATCTTAATTTCGATTTAAAGAAGTTACAAGAAGAATTTATCTCTTTGGTTATTAATAAAAACTAACATTAAATGTAACAGCAAAAATGATTGGTAATTATTGTTTTTTATTAAAAGGAACATTTTAAATTTAATTTGTACACTTGCTTGAATGAATACTTGGGTATATAAACAAAATAATGTATAATATAATTCAATAAGATACTGTATGTTATTACAAAATGACTGATAAAATAATAATGCTTGCCACACCCTTCAGATGCTTGACATTACAGTATATTAAACAATATTCTTCACCAGTGTGACCACCTTTTAAACTCGGTTTATCATTAAAAAAATACCAAACAGATAAAACTTCTATTCTAATGAAAGCAAAGTTAACGGACAGTAATGCTTTAATAAAGGGAGGCTACTTAAAAAAAAAAAAAAACTCCAGGCAACATAGTGTCTTTTGGCTTTGCATTACCTGGTATTCCAAGAAAAATTAAAAACAGTATCACAATCAGAAGTCAATACAATGGCAAACGTGAACGTTCAGCCTTATGTTTACAAAAATCAGAGTGCGGAACGACTGGGTTATTAATGCGATATTTTCTGGATAAAAATCAGAGGTACAGTATCTGCAAATGTCACAGCTGGGCTTGAATTTCTTTGTCAAGCATCAAGATAAATCAACATCAGATCACTAGATCTGCTGTCTATATGTAATAAAATCATGTAGAACACAAAAAAATGCGCCAAATATTGCAGTAAAATAATGATAACCATATACATTTGACATATAAGTGTGCACTTTTTATAAAATAAAATTTTAAAATCCTATTAAAAAGAAATTCTTAAAAGCATAAAAGTCAACATAATCTCATGCAGTCACAATACATTGTGACATTTGTCTCTCAATTTTACCCTTTTCAAAAATATTATGCAATCTACATTATCCATTATAATGCATGCACACTGTAATGAGATTCATGTCTAAAACTTAAACATATCAGTAAATACTATGATACCTGTTTAATACTGAAATTTAAAATGCTAAATCCAGGTGAACTACAGCTAATTTAGGCTAACTATTGCAATAAAGGAACACGTGTTCAATTTTAAATAATCCAGCGTAGTATTCAACAATGCACTGCATGTATAGTGTGCCATTTCTATATTTGATTTCAGGTAGCATTTAGTTGTGACTAGAACAATTGATCATTACGTTAACCAGGAAATGATGTCACCACAACAGTCCAAATGATGATGAATGCCAGGAGACTAAGCTTGGCAAAGTGTCGGAAGAAGCATCAAACTCTTTGGTGGTGGTATTTACATGGAAAAGAGAAATAAGATTTTTCTAAATTGGGGCCATTATTAAATATCTTAATAAAATTGATCAATACATTAAGAAATTAACTCAATTTGAAGGTGGTAATTGTATAAGATAAACAAGAATTACAAGGGGAAGAAGGATTTTGCGTTTCTTTCATTTTGATGGTTATTAAATCCAAACATCCTTCAGCATAAGGAAGTACAAATGGAAAATACTGTCTATACATCAGGGATCAAATATTACACTGGGGATTGTAGCGGTACAATCTGGTACATAACAAAATATATGTCAAGTGCCTTCTTAACCACCTGACAGGAAGTGAAGCCTCAAACGGTACAACGACCCTGAACTCTCAAACACACAAGCTCTTAATCCAGTAACAACTCGCGTATATCTACAATACAATGACCTGGTATATCAAACCTTGTTACCATTTTGCTTCAAACTTAAAAAGTCCCAAAAGCAATGATTACCTTACCAAGGACCTTACCAAGGAACCGTATTGAAGGCTTTGAGAAATTTACTTCTTGTTTTATAGGTCAATGTTTACATTCGATACAGAACACACACAACTACCAAATACACTGAGAAAATCTATATAAAAGAATCTATATCCATAAGATTACGCTGGCTTTTTATACACATTTCACAATGGCTTTGGTTCAAGGAAACACCTTAAGGTAGAGAGTCCCAGCACTGTGGGTTTAATTATACCTCAAGAAAAGATGGGTTCCAATTTGTGTTGATATTTTTCTGCCTTAGAAATGAAGTTACTATAGTGAAAGTTGTATATAAATAAAATGTATCTCATTTATGCTTTTCTACTTAACAAAAACACTTCCATTTTGGGAATTTGGTCCCTGAACTTCTTGATTGTAGATCAAGAGTAAGGAGCATATCCACTGTGCTACCAATCATGATATTTGTTATTACTTTTTCTACAATATACCTGTAAACAATAAGACTTGCAACTGATAATTGTTTTTGTATCAATATAGAGAAAATAAACATAGATTTAGAAAGAAAAAGTTCTTCTTGGCTTGTATAGAACGTAAAAGTGCTGGGGACCTCCAACTTAAACTGTTTTTTTCCTTGTATTTTATCTCAACTTTAAAAGAGAAAACATTGCTTAAGTTAGAGTAAAACTTAGTTCAACTCAGAACATTAACGTGAAACCATGGCCAGGTAAACAGTCTGGTACAATATAGCAGCTTCAGCCATATAAACACAGTACTGTCAAACATCCAACCTTAACAAAAATGTACCTGTCACTGTCAGGTATAATTCTGATCTCACTACGATATAAAGTGACATCATTCAACCTAGAAAAGGGCAAAACTCAATCTACAGATAAAGTGTCTGAGTAAATACATGTAAAACCAACATTAAAAAGATACATACTGAAAAATGACAAATAATTGGTAACAACATAATCTGTTAATAGTGACTTTTGTTTTAGGCATATACATTTAGTATAGATCAAGCTACAATGGTGCCACCCTTCAGTATCGGTATGTGAGTGACATTTGGCATTTAGGCAATTGATTTGTTCTATATGTAAAACATGCATACACAAAACTAAATTTAAAATTGAATTAAATTGATGGTCTATTTCACAAATGAAAATACAAATTCTCCACTAAAAAAAAAACACAACTAAAAATAATGTTGTTTTTGATTATCAAAATTGTGACCTTTCTCATTATATTATCAACTTTATACATTTAAAAGGATGATACAAATTTTAAGTGAATCATGAAATGTATAAAAATATTTTGTCTTACAGTAATTAATCGAGTATATTATGCTCAAAAAATATCAACCTTTATACATTATGCTATTTCACTCAATTTGACACAACAGTAACTAATCTCGCGTTCGTCTGGAAGGAAAAAATCCTTGAAACTTCTCATATCAACATTACTGTGCATCACATCTCTCTCGTGAGATATTTATTTTTCAAGAAAAATTTGTAAGAAGAGCTAAATTAAAATATTTCATGAACATTTAATCAGGCACATTAAAAATCAACATTTTGAAAGCCAAATTTTTTGTTTCATTAAAAGCATAGCAAATTGAAGTCCTCCGAACTAGACTCTTTCACAATTACTGCAGGACTCTAATGTTGGTTGCAAACCTGAAAATGTTGCTGTCACTATAGGAAATGTTGATTATATTGTAATGGCAGAGATGTTGGTTGACATGAGTACTTGAGATCTGCAAAACCAATATTGCAGTCGCAAAGTTAAACTGAAAGAGTCTACGTCATTTGAAGATCAAAAAATTATCAATTTGCAAAAAATTAATTATTTGCAAAGACAGGACATAACTGATGCCAAGTCTGTACTTATGTTTTGTACACCTTTGATTTTATTTATTTATTTCTTGTAGATAATAATGAGGGCGTTAATTTTCATTATACTTTTTTTATATGTCTTCAGTTGCATAAAAATAATTTTTCACGCGATACTTGAATTCACAGTCAATGCTTAACGCCAATTTAAGCAAAAATGAATATCGCATGGATTATACTGTATGTAAAAAACAGTATACACAAAACATACTCAACATTGTACACATATTCAATTAGTAATTAGTTACTAAAATCAGGCTACGACACTCGGACAAAGGAAACCTCATGACAACCACACCGTTCATCCCTCCCATACGATGAGTAAAATTTGCACCATAGATTACGATGTGTCCAGAATATTCTAAATCCTTCGTCATATATATCCTTGAGTATTTTCAAGCACTTAAGATACTGGGTAATACTAGGTTCAGCTTTGACCCTGGTGAGGTGAAACTCTATGACAAACTGCTGGACGTCCCGGAGTGTCCCCGCACGCAACATTTCCGGCAATGCGATCCACTCCCAATCCTCGATGTCCACTTTTAAGATGTCAATTGCCCTCTGAAAAAATCACAAATAAAATGGATTTAATTGACAAAATTTAAAACCTATACCTCAATTCATAAATAATTAATTCTGATCATCAAACAAAACTTTAAGTATTCTTCCACACCTTAAGAAACATTCAATTTGCTACTGTACAGAGTGATACTAGGCCAAATAAACAGAGTTTTGGCATACCGTATAGTGACACAAGTTATCTCCCTTGTGTGTCACTGTTCAAAATGTGGTATGCACAACTCTGACTTTCATTATAAACCTAGTTGTGCATATCACACATGTGCCAACGACTGTGTATATAAGTCATGTTGTGTCTAATGAACCTGGGCTGTGTGCCCGACGCGAGTTCTTTCCAAAATATTGTACCGTTTTTATATGTCAATAAATATGACACAACCACGCAAAGAAGTACAGAAATTACATTGAAACAAGAGGTCTCTTAGGCCCACACCACTCACCTGTATTTAATTAACATATTCGTTATCATTTTACAACCTCATCACCTGAAATATGGCTAGCTACAATGTTCTGTATATTGCTTTGGCAAATTGAAGAATCAATGTCTTTGTCACTAAAAAGTTTTGAATGATCATTTTGGGACAATAAAATTCATTCCACAGCTCAGTCCTTTCAAATGAAATTTGGGCAAACGCAAAGACAGACCCGACATGAAATATGCTGTATTTATCCTACAATAAGCCAATGCCGGATAGTAAACCCACCTATATTTATTACAATTCAGTTGAAATGGCATCAAATACTATTTCATTATCCTGTAATAAGCCCATATCTTATTTAACTTAGGTGTTTTTAATGGGGTTAACTGACACAAGGGAACACAAACAAAACGAAAGAGAAGGTAAGTGAGATAGAAAAGATGTTGATCCAAAGAGTTCTAATGGGGTCAGTAGATCAATGTTTATTTCTTCAATGTCCCTTAACCCTTTCCCCACTGTAAACCATAATGGACTCATCCATATCAATGTATGGTAGAGTCTACTAAAGTTACATAGGGGTGAAAGGGTTAAGTAGAAGACCCAGAAGAAAATCCTGGATTCTGCAGATTTGTAGCCTCTTATGATAACATGCAGGGATATACAGTAGGCCTATTCTTTCCTCTGAACCTGGAGTTAAAGCTTAAGGGTTGGGCCTTGGACTAACAGCAGGATAAATATGGTAAAATGTACTAGACAATGGACTAGATTACATTTGATGCTTGTGGCAACACTATCTCACCTCCAGATGGCCATTGGTTGTTCGGTGAGCTCCAAACGTTCCCATTTTCCATGGGATACCTTTAACTGTCATTGAGTTATTATCGCTGGTCAGACCGACGTTGTGAAAGAACACTTGATTGCCGTGGATATGGTCCATCATGTTCATACTATAAGGTAAGATAAGTTGTAAAAATATTTACATAAAAATTTGTCATAATGATAACTTAAAGCATCATCAATTTAATTCTTGTTCAGATAAAAGTCTATAGGTGTGTACTGCACAGCTATATTGTTTCAACTCATAGGCATGTCAGCACAACTGTACAATTTCAACTTACCTAGGATCATAGGCGTGCACTTCACAACCGTATTGTTTCACAATAGCGTCATCAAAGCTGAAGTCAAAGTTGATTCTAAAAGAAGGAAAGTAATACACCTATTAGACTTCCAACCCCTTATTATAACAGTTTTAACATATACCAAGTACACTTAAACATTTTACTTTTTCAATCGGGGTTTGGGGACGGTCAGCCTTCAGATGAAAACATCAGTTTTCGAGCACAATACAGAGATATTAAAAAAAGGAGGCCATTTTTCAAAATATCATTAGGTGCAGCCTTTTTGAGGAAAATGACAACATTTCTTACATATATTCCATGACATATCTTGTGTTGTAAGTACAAACTTGTCTAATAAAGGAGCAACAACCGATTCTCTTATCTTAGCCATGTGCTTAAAAGTGACTTGTTGGGTTGGCAAGAAGATGCCTGACTTAAATAAAGCACATGAAAGTCTATTGGGACAGGCTGCAAATATTAAGGAAATAATGCAATTTGCTTCTTCATACAAGTTATACTACATCTGTGATTGTAGAGATGTGTTAAGTATATATGGATCAGAGTTCTCTTTTATGAAGTTTGAAGTTTATACTGTACCAGTAAAATACATTTTACCTGATATTTTTTTATGAAAATAATTATTCTCTGGATTTACTCATTTAAGGTAATGTGCACATGAACTTATCTCCTACAATGAATTCAACATTTACAATAATTCTAACAAGTCAAACAAGTGTACTTGAATTACATTTTTTCAGAGATTTTCAAGTTACTGTAGACAAAAAGGCCCCAGTGCAAAAATTGGGAACGTTTTTGACATTTTGCACAATATGGGATACTATTGGTCTTCTTTCATAGATGATCTTAACATGAACACAAATTCATTACACTGCATCATAGAGCTGTTTCATTGATCCTTCTAGGATTTTATCGGTGATGCTAGAGGCCAAAAAGTTGGAAATCCAAATGGTCTAAACTACTGTTGAAACAAAGTGGCAGTTGCACAAACCCCTTAATTTATGAATTTAAAAATTTTGAGGAGCACTGGCTTATTTCAAGTGTGTACCGTGCCACTACTACTCAGAAGACTCATGTCAAGTTTACAGCAAACCTCGGGGACTCAAACATCCCCCAGCAGTCTACCACCTTGTACCTTGAATAATGAGCATTACACACACGGAGTGATTGCATCTTCAAAATACTAAACAAAAAATATTGATGACAGATTATTTCATGCAGATGGTGCATTCATTTGTTATTTTGTACAAGTTGAGATAGTATTTTTTTTTTTTATTTTGGAAAATATTTTTGGGAATGGGACTAATGGACCCTTGCCAGGATATCCATATAGCCATAAGATAGAAATGAAACTTAATCCTGAGGGTCATATGCGACCATAATATACAGTTGTCAAGTAGGTAAACACTTACCCATAGGAATAGACAAGACAATGTTGGTTAGGTCTAAACTCTTTGTCATCACAAATGTCCCAGCCTCCATCGTCAAGTTTGCCTAAGTGGAGGACGCGGCGACAGAAAAACTGAAGACTGTTGATGTATCTGTAAAGAATAATTGAAGTAAGACGTAAATATTACTAGTTCAAAACTCAATCATAAATCATCATTTTACCATAAAGGTACCATGTTGTTCTTCATTCTACAAGAAACAATATTATTCATTATTCTACCATAAAGATACAATGTTGTTCATCAATCTACAAGATACAATGTTGTTCATCATTCTACCATAAAGATACAATGTTGTTCTTCATTCTACCATAAAGATACAATGTTGTTCATTATTCTACCATAAAGATACAATGTTGTTCTTCATTCTACCATAAAGATACAATGTTGTTTATTGTTTTATAATATGCTGTTCAAAACTCTATTATAAACTCCTACAGTTTAAATTCAACTGTTTTTCGTATCCCAGCAATCAGCTGTTCTTGGCACCATGTTGTTTACAACGACACAAAAATTGCAGAATAAATATAAATTTTCCCTTTTTGGGCCCCTTACTGTATGACTTTTCTAAACTACGTAGTTACAAAACACAAGTCGTTAAAAAGGATCCCTACAAACTGTTGATAACGTACATTAAGGATCATTGCACCAATGCTAAAAACTGCAACTACTGAGTATGAGCTTTGATAAATCATTTCTGAAGAGACATAGGACTTTTATGAAATAATAATAATGATCAAAGAAACAATCTAAACACTCAACTAAGCTTTTTCCTGGTCAATGGTAGTGTCTGTCCCAGTCACACTAGTTATATTCAATTAAGGGGAGATCACTGGGCATACAAAAATACTTCCGTGGAATAGTTCAGTATTTGCCTGAAGTGGGACAGAGACCCTTAAAGTGTACAAGGCCTTTACTTTCTACATCCTGCCTAAAATTGTTAAAACTCTGTATTTTGATCACAGTTATAAAGATGTTTATAACTGTATATCAATTGTATAAAGATGTTTATAACTGTATATCAACTGTATAAAGAGGTTTATAAATTGTGTAATACATGTAATTATAAACATGGTGTATGGTTGATATCAAAGACACTTCAAGTTTTATCAAGGTACATTCATCTTTAACAGTTTTGAATTACAAGCAAGGACATGATTTTACTGGAAAAACATTGTGCTTATATCTGACCAAGAGGTTATCTATAAACATGCAAAGCTAGTCAACTGCACTGTTCATATTCTGTTGGTGATGCAGGTATGGCTCAAAGACATTACCGTATTCTTGAAGTTTAAAAAAAAATAGAACCTCGACAACATTTTACTGCAAACGTTATACTATTTAACCTTGGACTAGAGGTGAAGGTCACATTGACAAAATACAGAGCACAGCATACCTTCTGTGGGTGATCCAGATATGCATCAAGTTTCATCAAGATATCTTCAACAGTTTACTAACTATACAGCCTGGACAAAAATTGCACAACAAAGTTTGCACCTATTTAGCCTTTGACCATGCATGAAGGTTGCGGTGACTTAAATACAGTGCAGTACTGCACACTTTCTGTTGGTGATCCAAGTACAAGCCTAAAGCTGTTTCAACATTAAATATATCTAGCAATTTAGAAGGCCCAGAAGAGATGTTTCATTTGAAAAGATCACAGTATTACATAATTTGCTTATGCCCGAACAGGAAATGGACATCATTTCTGTTGAAAAGGATTAATGGCTGTCATCCGAGAACATGACCTGAAACTACAAAACAACAGGAATACTTGTGCTAATTTGGTTAATGCCTTACAAGAAGATAAATATACAAAATGTCTCAAGTAAAAGGTCACAAGGTTTCATAATCTTGGAGTTAAGATTGTTAGGTGATTAGATGAAGGGCCAGGAACATTTCAATATTAAAGGAAAGAACATGACGTTTAATGTAGAATGTATACATATATCACCTTCAGGTTGAACTGGGTTTTTATTCATCTTTGTGGATTTGAGCGGAAAATATACATTTTCAAAAATCCACTAATTTCACTAGCCTGATGCCCAGGGCTACCAGATTCTCAGCTTGGGCTAGTAAAATTTAAAGGCATACTAGCTCGGGCTAGTGATTTGTTTACGATGGTATAACCGACACAGATTTTATTGTTCAATTCTACCATCATTAGGCTATAAACAATTAATGTTTTAAACCTGTGAATTCCTGGTAAATTTCACTATAATATCTATCAGAATACAAGGAATTATTCACACGCATTGATGATGCAAGACTTTTTGGGTTATTTTCATGTGTGTGTTAAAAGTGCTAGTAACCAGTTTTTACAACATAAGATAAATAATATTGAAAGTCAATACTAACCACCAAAATAGTCCTCTTTGTTGCAAATCATGTTCTTTTATTTGACATTAGCTGATGATGTGGAGTACAGAAATGGAGTTCATCTCTCCAAACCTGGCGATAATCATGCTGTCCACCATGTTTGTATTGGTGTTTTTTTTGTATCCAGAATGATTTTCAGGAGCAATCAAAGAAACGTTTGGTTTGCCTTTTGTTTTGTTCAAGATTCATTTTATTTTTCAAAAAGCAATCAGCTTAGGTGGTCATAATAATATCATAAAATTAATTTGTATTCTTTAAATGAAAACATATCCTTTTATGAATGTAATATAGGTCATGTGATCGTGTTGTCAGCTTGATCCATTTTGTAACTGTCTGGCTAACAGAATTTTATCTCTAGCTAGTTGATCATTAGTGTCAACTTAGCCTTTGGCTAGTATCTTGCAAAACAATTTCACATCCCGGAATTACTTCCTTTGTTGTTTCTAATTTTACTTTGCAGTTTGTTATTTCTAACAGTTATTCTAAATGAATAAATAGCTATGCAGTTGATCATGAAGCAATAAACACAATTGATGCATTTCAAGTTCTTAGACCAAAGACCTAAAATAATAAATGCCAATTATCTTTTCCAAAATTGAATTTTATAAAAAAAATGTCATTGGAAGTATAAACTAAGAGATTTATTTCAGAGTATTGGATAGGTTAATAGGACAGGAAATGTAACAGAAAGGTTCTGGGTTTAATTGTACTAGTGAAAGATGCCTGTATGAGCATTTTAAGTAATGATTGTATTATCAACTATGATGGAATTTTTGTGTGGGGCTGGCTGGTTTCGTGTATGCATTAGTTATAATCGCAATGAAGAGTTTTACTTAGAGTTTGCTTGACTTGGGAGTATTCTCCCTTTTATATCAAAGATGAAGCGACCCAAAATTAGTGTGTCTGGCTTAGAGTAACCTCCCCTGTCAAATTCATTTAAAGGCTTTGAGAGTCATTAATAAAGCATAGGCTATGTAATGTAAAGTCCCACCCCTGTGGTTTTGCATTTTCTTTTTTTTATTTCTAAACGTTACTAACAACTTCGAACAAGTATAATTCTGTAAAATGCACAGCAGCATGTGATTTTCATTGAATACTTCAATTAAAAAGGCTTAAACAAATTTTTCACAACAGTGATAATGGTTATATTACGGTGTAACATGTTGGAACCCTTGACCTTAAAACTCAAATATTCAAGTATTCATATGTGTAAATAGCTATAGACAAACATACAGTCAGAACTATAGCTATGTTTTACAGGCCTTATATAACAGGGACGGAAAGAGGCCAATTTCTTTATATGGAATAAGTGATTTTAAATGGCCAACTTCCTGTTTTGATGAAGAAAGGAATTAACAAGGAATAATTAACTTGAACCTGGGGTGCAGCAGTCAGCTTGCTTTTATTGTATTACAATGGATCGATGGTGCTATGGTTTTGTATACTACAAACTCTTTCTGATGTTCCCTGGCAACCTATTGTCACTGATGAATCTCAAATTCTACAACAATTTGTTTTGTTTTAACCTTGGATGTGATATAAACAATTGTTTTACTGTGTACATGTGAAAGCCATAAGATTTATAATTATTTCTGTTTGTTTTGAAATCATGTGGAAGATGTCAGCTTAGACAAGGATCACAAACGTGTGACAAAGGTCATTAGATCAGCCGCGACTCAGGGTCACAAACCTGTGACAAAGGTCATTAGGTCAGCCGAGACTCAGGGTGACAAAGGTGTGACAAAGGTCATTAGATCAGCCGAGACTCAGGGTCACAAAGGTGTGAAAAAGCTCATTAAATCAGCCGAGACTCAGGGTGACAAAGGTGTGACAAAGCTCATTAAATCAGCCGAGACACAGGGTGCCAAAGGTGTGACAAAGCTCATTAGATCAGCCGTGACAAAGGTCATTAGATCAGCCGCGACTCAGGGTCACAAAGGTGTGACAAAGGTCATTAGATCAGCCGAGACTCAGGGTCACAAACGTGTGACAAAGGTCATTAGATCAGCCGAGACTCAGGGTGACAAAGGTGTGGCAGAGGTCATTAGGTCAGCCGAGACTCGGGGTCACAAAGGTCATTAGATCAGCCGAGACTCAGGGTGACAAAGGTGTGAAAAAGCTCATTAGATCAGCTGAGACTCAGGGTCACAAACGTGTGACAAAGGTCAATAGATCAGCCGAGACTCAGGGTCACAAACGTGTGACAAAGGTCAATAGATCAGCCGAGACTCAGGGTGACAAAGGTGTGAAAAAGCTCATTAGATCAGCCGAGACTCAGGGTCACAAACGTGTGACAAAGGTCAATAGATCAGCCGAGACTCAGGGTCACAAACGTGTGACATAAAGGTGAATAAAACAGCCGAGACTCAGAGTCACAAACGTGTGACAAAGGTCATTAGATCAGCTGAGACTCAGGGTCACAAATGAGTGACAAAGGTCATAAGATCAGCTGAGATGCAGGGTCACGAACCTGTGACAAAGGTTTGATTTAAATATATTTTTATTAGCATCAAATATACAAAAGGGATTCGGCACAAGATGTCCAACTTATATAAAGCCTTTTCCCATGACAAAGGTCATAAGATTAGCTGAGATTTAGGGTTACAAACCTGTGATAAAGGGTCATGATATCCTGTCTCATCATGCGGTCCATAAACTCTTTAGGAGGCAGGACTAATGTGTCGTTGTTTAAGTCTGGGTTCATGTATTGTAGCCTTTCTGCCCTTGTTAATTCCTTTGGCTGAAAACAAAAAACAGCAAGAAATTTTAAATGCAGTACAATTTTGTCCTTTTCACTGCAGATATGACTATAACTGTTAGACAAAAACTATAAAACCTCATATAACTTCAAAGTACTCAGTTTGTCCGAAAGTCTCATGAAAAGTAAAATACTCTGGTAAAGCAAGGTCACACTGGTGAAGGTCAAAGGTCAAGTTTACAAAAGTCCTGCAGCATGCTGTACTCATACAGGAGCAGTATAACATGAAGTTGCACGACACACAGTAGCAGCATAACATGAAGTTGCACGACACACAGTGGCATTATAACATAAAGTTGCACGACACACAGGAGCAGTATAACATGAAGTTGCACGACACACAGGAGCAGTATAACATGAAGTTGCACGACCCTAGCTAAGCATATGTATATAGCCTCTGTACTTAGTCTATAACTGACCTATTAATCACAGAAGTCAAGATCAAAAGTGAAGGTCACGAAAAATGCTGTGAATGAGTACTCATGAATCAAGACACGTAAGGATGTGAATTTACATAACTTCAGTACTTTACCCATAACTGATCTACAATTAGCAACAATGTATTGACAGCTGGGCCTTCAAACAA
This sequence comes from Chlamys rubida, assembly GCA_032359455.1. NCBI lineage: Eukaryota > Metazoa > Mollusca > Bivalvia > Pectinida > Pectinidae > Chlamys > Chlamys rubida. The sequence continues at coordinate 1,063 of JAUMHH010182468.1, read as the reverse complement.
TGGCAGCCATTTTGTAAGACCCGTGGGACATCAAAATGTTAGAGTAGACACAAAAATCTACAGTACATTTCCTGACGGTCGTCAAAGTGTGTTAATACCGTATTTTACCGCCAATAAGCCCCCCTCCTGAGAAAAAAGATGGGCTAAAAGTTGGGAGGGGGCTTAATTGCGAGCAACCCCCCTGTTCACAAATGTCCGCCATCTTGGATATATACCACTGTTTTGATATATGACCACACTAAATATCATGTACTTATCCACTGTAGTTGTTCATGTTGTAAAAATAACAACTAAAAGACAGAATATTTTATAAGTCACCAAAAGTTGATTAGTTGATGGTGCTGTTGTTTTTCTTACCTTATTTTCTATCATCAGTTTGTCTCGATAATTCAATTTTATCAAACACCATTTTTATATATTTTTTTATTGATAAGTCAATCAGTACTCTTTAAGACACAATACCAACATTCAGAGGTGTAAAACAATTAATAGCACGACGACCAGGCTCTCTGGTGTTTGGCTAACGCCATTACATGATTTGAATATATACCGTACTATGAAGAAATTTGAGTATACAATGCTGAATTAACACAAAACCATTGTCTTGATCATACAAAAACAACACAACCCAGGTTGTCTGTAATGCAGGCTGCAAGCATTATGAGCAAGAGACATGTTTTTATGGATAAAAGTCTTCCAAAAAACAATGTATTTGATCCAGGAAGCCATGCTTTGTTGACACTGTATTGAATTGGTTGATACAAATTTCAAAATGGCAATATGAACGAACTGACCTTGACAGAAAGATTTGATATGAAAAAAAAATGTCAATTTGAAAACGATTTTACCTCTCTGTAACAACTCATAAATGTATTTTAAAATGTATTCGTAATTTGCTACTTCAGTACAGACTGTAGATATAATGGATTTGGTACAAGCAACATGTTTCGTTTTACATTGGAATCTGAAAAATACACAACCGGTTAAAAAACGAAAGCATGGTGTTCTTTCAGCAACAGAACGATGTTTTGTTTTAAGTTAAGCCATCTAGATATCTTGATAT
>JAUMHH010182457.1:0-14886 GCA_032359455.1 Chlamys rubida | reverse complement strand
AGCTGTCTGGGGAGGAGGTATTGCAGTTCTAGGGTGGCATTGAAGCTGTCTGGGGAGGAGGTATTGCAGTTCTAGGGGACTTCTAATTGAAGCTGTCTGGGGAGGAGGTTGTGCAGGTCTTGGGTGGCATTGAAGCTGTCTGGGGAGGAGGTATTGCAGTTCTAGGGTGGCATTGAAGCTGTCTGGGGAGGAGGTATTGCAGTTCTAGGGTGGCATTGAAGCTGTCTGGGGAGGAGGTTGTGCAGGTCTTGGATGGCTTTGTAGCTGTTTGGGGAGGAAGGATTACAGCTATCGGAGAAACATGAGACATTATGGCTACTTTTGGGGGAAGTGTTGCAGCTATCTAGGGCAGAGGAGTCATTTAAAATAAGATTTAACAGACATTTAAATGTAACTTACTTTGACCTCAGGGTGGTCTGGAGCAACACCAAACCGTACCAGGCCAAATGGAACAGGTAACTTCTCATAGATATCTACTACGACTTCAGGATTGCCCTATGACAGATAAACAAACATTTATTCACATCTGATAAATGCATGGTAAAACAAATCTATGTTTACCCTTGTAGAATATGCACTACTGAATTTATTTCTTAGAGAGAAGCTATAGCATTAAAAATCTACATTGAAAATGAAATAAAGAGGAAAATAAAAAGTTATGAGATTCATGTTATCACAGTTGAGTTTACTTGCTTGGAAGGCTTACCGGTATATGTGTTTTTAGCTATTCTATAAACCAAACTATTTCTAGATTGGAGTGATTACATAATACAGGTACATAATAACACAGCTTTTTACTTATTTTCATCATTAAATAGAAGGGCTTCATCGAGTGCTTTACATATTTTTTAATGTTAAAACAGATACTCTTGAATAAGTATTATAAATATAATGAAAAGTTATTAAGAGTTTTATTTTTCATTTTCTTTCCTACTCCTCCTCAACGACATGAGAAATTATGTCTAAACTACGAGAGGCTATGTGGCAAGCTAAATCCACATATATCTATACAAGAATACCTTGAGGAGTTGTTGGGCTGTATAAAACCCTGCAGGGCCACTCCCAACAACACACACATGGGGCACAGGTGAATCCGCAGATGTATGGTCAGTCACACAATGACGGAACTGCTGCTTCAAAAACTGATGTAGATGACGTTTACACAGGCGAGGGACTGCTATCACAATTGGCAACATCAGGCTATAAACAAGAGATAAATTATTTTATTGATCCTTTAAATTTTTAGTACAACACTAATATGCTCTACAAATTCACTGCATGGTAGTACATTAAATTTGAACATATAAACTTCATCCAAAATTAACACTTCATAATCTTTTCCGATTGCTGACATCCTCCGTCATTTTCATTTTCCATTACTGTATATCAGGAAACTTTCGCCTTATTCCAGTAAAATACATATTTGTTCAGGGTTAATTTTGCCCTTTACATTTGATAACTATCTTCATTATGTTGTTTACTTATATGTTCACTGTAATGTTGAATTCACCTTCATTACAAAGGGCAAAACTAAATTATTAGGTAATGTAGCATTTTTGCATGTTTATAAAAAACAAATTTCTACTTAAGTACGCTCTGGTAAAGATTGAGCTATACTTACGATAAAGTCTAATGTATTCATGATGGAATCTGACAGGAAGTTGTTGTTTAACGAGCAATGCTGTACATTCATTGTAACCTTGATAAATGTTGAGTATATGGTATTTACAAGGTGATATAGCCACAATGTATATTAAAAAAGATCAACATGTATCATACGAGTCTTATATTTTCAAATTTTAACCTGTTCAAAGAATTATAACTCTTACATTTGCATAAATACTAACAGTTTGCACTTATCTTTATATGAAAGCTCTCAAAGGTCCTCAACTCTCATGACAAATACTTCAGAGGACATGATAATTAAATCTTTTGCACACATGGGCATATTTTCATCATGCTAGGCCTAATGAGAAACTAATGTTAGTTCTCACATGAGCAGCTCATGTACGTAGCTTTCTGACGACGAGAGATTTTTTGTATACAGTATATTGCGTCGTCCATTACAAGGCAGGGGATCAATTTAATACCCGGCCGGGGCCGAGGAGACCGGGTACTAATATTAGTACTAATGTGCCGATTGTTAGCAAATTTTGGTATGGGTTGCCAACTCTCCTCATTTTAGGAAGGAGACTCCCGATTTTGGACCCCAAGATTTAATACTTTCAACCAGTGAAATTGGTAAACTATGTTAAATATCCATACATTCTAAGGTCTCATTGTTTTAACTTAAAGAACAACTCAATATTATGTCATTACATCGTCGCTGCATCTTAGACTAATTCCGTGCTTCAATTCAGATGACTGGACATCAATATGAAAATCATGTTATTTCAGTATGAAAAGCTTGTCCAGAGCACAGACGTCTATACTACAGAGACGTATATAACACAGAGTGTGTTATATACGTCTCTGGCTTGTCCAAAATGTCAGAATAAAATGTGTCAACACAACTTGACGTTTGCTTTTGAATCTCTTACATTTGTTGAACAGATATACCAAATAGGGAATAGTGTGCTCGATGACGTAAAGGCCAGCCTAGTGGGATGCTGTATGCTAACCTCTGGTTTCAGACAACACGCCTTCACTTAATGGCCTTGAACTTTCGCCTTTAGCGGGTCAAATGGAATTTGTTACGTACAATAATATGTATCTAAACAAATTTAAATTTTACACATAACCTCCTAGTTGATTATTTTCCGCATCAATATTACAATTTTCATAGTCGATGTCGTTATTTACTTATTGTACGCCAACAACAGTGAACTATTTCTTGCGGAGCGAAAGTGAAAAGCCGGATGGGTAATTAATTCATACGCTTTGTCGAGCGATAGGAAGCAAGTACCGGTGAGTCATGTTAGAAGGAAATTATGTTTAAAGACATATTTCCCATGTGTTTATCATGCTATTCGATCGATGTGAATGTTAAATGTTCAGTTTATAATGTTTTTGAAAGCTAATATTTGTATTGACTGACAGGTGTTCGGGGAAGAGTGGGCGAAATACTACCGCACCGGCTAACTTTACTTCCGCCTTTGGTTTCAGTCACTTCAGATTTGTATTGAACTCATTATAACCACTCATTATAGCAAGCTCTTTCGGTAGTTTGTCGTTGATGAACAAGTCCATTCATCCGTGCCAGATTTCATTTTTTCTGCATCAGAAATATATAGTATAGTGTAAGTGGTGCAGTGGTGGTATTCGGACCACTTTCTTCCTCATCTAATACCTTATACACAGAGACAAGAGTTTTCCTTTTAAGCAGATATGTTTTGACCTGAAAAGATGTACCCATTGATGGTATTTACACGAGAGGTGAAGAAGTTTGTTGTAGAACAAGCTTCCCTATCTAAATCTGCGCATCTTCGGGGCGAAGACTTAGAAAAAGAAGGAAAGAATGTAGCAGAACTGGACAGGGTTGATCCAGAGACATATAAAGCCAGAAATTGGCAACTAACGCAAATTGCGCAAGAGCATGTATGACAGTATTGTTATCAAAGACCCAGATTGATACAGAGTTATAAAGATCGCCAACAGCTGCTACATTCCGTCAGTAGAGTTCCATTTTTAATTGTGCAAAATTTCCCACCTGAGTGATGCCATTTTGTAGGTTATATGCAAATTACATAGGATTGACTGCATGATCAACAAAAAGAGGCGGTCCGGAATTCTTCTAAATAGAAAAATGTATTAAATTCGTTCCGGATCAGTACGGTTTCTTGCTTATAGTTATACTCCCATGTAATTTGCATAACCTACAAATTGGTGTCGCTCAGGTGTGAAATTTTGAACTATGAAAACAGAGGACTCGGAATCTTGCAGCATTTGGTGATAATAAAAATGGATTTTGATAAAATAAATAACCTATTTATCAATATATGAGGTATGTGTTGTGTCATAGCAGATTTTTGTTGTCATTATAATGTTTCAAAGTTCTACTCAGCTCGCGCTACATATAATCTAGGCGTCTACATGAGGTTCATGAGACGTAAGGTTGTCATGCAAGGACGTAATCAGTCTCATGAATACATGCAAAAAGTGGCAGTATATTGTTGAGAAATCTTGGAAACATTTGGGTGGCATTTTTACCGAATGATGATCTTGATTTGTAAAATGTCTAATTTCACTCTGAATACACCAGTTTAGGTCCAAACATATCTGTACACCAGTTTAGGTCCAAACATATCTGTACACCAGTTTAGGTCCAAACATATCTGTACACCAGTTTAGGTCCATACATATCTGTACACCAGTTTAGGTCCAAACATATCTGTACACCAGTTCAGGTCCAAACATATCTGTACACCAGTTTAGGTCCATACATATCTGTACACCAGTTTAGGTCCATACATATCTGTACACCAGTTTAGGTCCATACATATCTACACCAGTTTAGGTACAAACATATCTGTACACCAGTTTAGGTCCATACATATCTGTACACCAGTTTAGGTACAAACATATCTGTACACCAGTTTAGGTCCAAACATATCTGTACACCAGTTTAGGTCCAAACATATCTGCTGTAGCGAATTCTTGCATTCTTGGATCCTACAGATATTTATCTCCATTATACTTTTTTAATTTGATTAAAACTGAATTTAAAAACCTTCTTCTATTTACCGACGACTACAACAAATATAATCCAAACTCATTCTTCTGTTACAATTATTATTGTTAACATCTTGCAATTTCAACTACAGGGATCATGGATCTAAATTTTGTTTTGTATGATAAGAGTTCCCAATTCAGTATTCAGATATTTATGTAAAATTTGACAAGTAAGTGATGTTTTTCTACTGTTGTGCAACATGAGTGATGTTTCTTTTCTACTGTTGAGCAACATGAATGATGTTTTTTTTCTACTGTTGAGTAACATGAGTGATGTTTTTTTTTTACAGTTGAGCAACATGGTTGATGTTTCTTTTCTACTGCTGAGTAACATGAGTGATGTTGGTTTTTTTTACAGTTCAGCAACATGAGTGATTTTTGTTTACAGTTCAGCAACATGAGTGATGTTTCTTTTCTACTGTTGAGTAACATGAGTGATGTTTTTTTTACAGTTGAGCAACATGGCAGAGTCCGGAGAGCAGGTGGAGGAGATTGGTCAGCAGGAGCTAGAAGATGATGATGAGGATGATGAAGTCAACCCAAATTACAAGGCTCCTGAGCAAAAGTCCATGAAGGAAATTTTAGAGGCAGACAAAGATGATGAGAGTTTAGTGAACTACAAGAAACAGTTGATGGGGGAGAACACTGTAGGCCTTGTTCTTGGTATGATGTGTTGTTCTTCTATTTGGACACAGGCACACTAAGTGCCGCCTCAATTATTTTTGTTTTACAGACGGAAATTGTTTGTGGTAGCTTTGTACTAACGTTTATTATGATAGTAAGTTGACCGCCACATGCACATTTAGGCTTAATTTTCAACAATAGATAATACAAATAACTGTCCTCTGGTGACAAGGGTAAATTTTGACTATCTCAAAGATAATATATACACAAGGGTTTCTATAAGATTTCAAGTTGTGTGTCTCCAGAACAAATCTGTTAATTTCAGTATATTTCATAATACCTCATTACCATTCTTTTACATTTTTCATGGAAGTAGATTGTGAAATATCTATAGTAGGAGAGTACTTTACTGCCTACAAATGAAACCCCTAATAGAGTATTTTTTTTGGCTACAAATGAAACCCATAATATTAACCGATACATTTTATATTGATGGTACTGGATATTCAATAGAGCACCAAACATCATGAAAATGAAATGGGAAAGCTGATAATTTACTATTTTTTTAAACAGTTTAAAGTTTATTTCTAGCTTGCCTAGTCTGAAGGACAAAGACGAGCTTATAACTGTATTGTGATGTCTGCTGTCCGTCATCTGTCAATAAACAATTTCAAAGCAGCATGAAGTTCAAATTATTAGTTTAGATCAGAAGTTACATATGACATTACGAGGTTTAAGTTAATTTACAAGATTCACAGATTTCTTACATTGGACTGGGTAATAGCAGTGTTCCCAGAAACCCCCAAAACAGATGGTTGTTCCCCCAGTTTTCAAGAATTGCCTTATGTAACTACTAATTATCTAGGGGTACGGAATCTTGAAAATGTATCAAACATATCCCCAAATCTGAGCTTCAGATGGAATATGTAATAGTACCTGTAAGGAAAATGAACAACAATATCCTTCTAGGATTTCTTGTTGAACTAAGGATCAATGTAGTAATCTCATGTGCTTTCTGGTGAGGTTCTACAAAATACTTGTTTGCATACAGCATAAACATTTTGCAGGCTAGGGGTTAAAAGATCGTTGTTACACCAGCTTTAAAAAGCCTCTGGCATAATACCTGCTTTCTTTTTCAGATCCAAATATAGAGGCTAAGGTAATCCTGAAGAAATTGGAACTTCGTTTTGAAAACACACCAGATGATAACCAATCAATGGATCTCACAGGTATATTTCTGAATAAGTTAATACAAGTTCATTTAAGGAATGATGTGATTCATGGTAAATATCTCCAGAAAGCAAATGCTGTTTTGACTTCATGAATGTTGAAAAAAATGATTTCATTACTTAAATCGACATTTTTAAGTGCTTTGAATTTTCTAATTTTCTATCTGGGGGCAACGCAGTCGAGAGAACAGTGTATCCGTAGAAAAATATAAAACTTTCACAGCGTACATGCCATATCTAACGATTTTGGCATGAGACTCAGGAAAATTACTGAATAAATATTCTTCAAGGCTTGAGACACATTTCTATCTGGGGGCAACGCAGTCGAGAGAACAGTGTTGATCCGTAGAAAAATATAAAACTTTCACTGCAGTGTACATGCCATATCTAACGATTTTGGCACGAGACTCATGAAAATTACTAAATAAATATTCTTCAAGGCTTGAGACAAATTTCTCACGAAATTTCAATCAGTGTCACGGAAAGAAACAATGTTTTGTCAATCCTAGTGAAGAAACAATAGCTACATGGAGTCACACTGCGAGCCCTTAAATTACAGGACCAGGCCAATCAGCTGCGTAGGTGTATCAGTGGTGAATGGCTGGCTGATTTGGCCGTGCTTGGCTTGGTGTCATGCTCACTGATGTGTTAAGCAATTAAATCAGGGAACCCCCATCCAGTAGGGACTAGTTGCTAATTAATATGTGATGACAGTGGGTATAAACATTACATGTAAATAGCCACATAAGAGCTGTTAGTTCATTACCACCGAAAACATGGTTTACCGAAACAGAAATGTAAGTCGTGATAATAAAATTGAAACTGGAAACTGACATGAAATCTAGAGTTCATTCCCTCATCATTGGGATGGGATTGAGTGTTAATTAAAAAAAATGTATTTACACAATATATGAAAAATAAATAATAATGGGAGTAGTAAGTATTACATGGTCTCTAGGTCATAACAACAATAATAATATATAACATTTATATAGCGCCCTATAGAATTTGTAAAATTACTCTAAAGCGCTTTACAACATGAATAATAGTATTAGTTATAATTGTGAAACAAAAACAATGGCTTACAATCACTTTTAACAATGATCCTTATTACTTGAAATTGAAATCAATTACATACTTCTCATGGTCTTATATGGAAATTTGTAGGCATGAAAAGACCTAGCATTCACATACTTTGTTGTACTGTTACCTTACCATGATTGCTAAAATATCTACATGATCAATATCAGCCCTCTTGTTATTCTTGTCATTTATGTTTCTAATTCATTTACTTTGTTGTTTTTTCTCCAGGGGACCTGTCAACCTTGAAGGAAAAAAAGTTTGAAATAGTTGAGGGCAGACCATACAGAATTGTTTTTTTGTTTAATGTCCAAAGGGATATTGTGACAGGTTTAAAATATAGCCATATTTGCAAGCGGAAAGGCGTAAAAGGTGTGTTTTCAGTATTATGGTTCTAAGGGAAAAACTGATTTCCAGAATACTTACTGCTTTATTGATATTTAAAACCCTTTCAGATTCTGTTTTTAGCCTGTAATTATAGTTATTGCTTACTTGATAAAAGCATCTATATCAATTTATTGAATCAGTTGAATCTGAAAAACTCAAAACGTATTGTAAGCACTGTATACAGTGATGCTAGTGTTATTTCATAATAATAAATAGTCTGGTGTTCCCCATTCAATGGCAGTGAACATTTATTGAGAAAATGTGATCACAAATACACAGTAATGGGAGAACCTTATTTTTGTTACAGTGGACAAGAAGCTGTTGATGATGGGAAGTTATGGCCCAAAAAATGAGCTGCACTGCTTCCAAAGCGGTGTGGAGGACACACCCTCAGGATTATTAGCTCGCGGAACATACCACGTGAAAAGCACATTTTTTGACGACGACAAGCATAAATACACTGAATTTGACTGGAAGTTTGAAATTGTAAAGAAAAAGTAAGAGTATCTGAACACCTGAACACTTCCATCAGGAGGTCACGGTTCTATTTTGTCTGTCGGATACAGCTGTCATTTCCTGCTTCAATCATGATCACCTCATGATCACTTACCAACACTTGTCACATGAGTGGTCTGTATGAAATTCAATGGCTTGATAAAACTGTACAAGTAATCTCCCTTGCATTTTGACCGGGTATATCAATCGCATCAAAAGATAGGCCTGCAAGGATTGCATTTGAAATGAAGGACAAGAAGTTGAATATTACATATTAACATTGCTGCTGTTGCAAAAGATTATATTAGGAAATGTTCAGACTAGAGAAAATACAGGCAGACTAGTTTGTTATTAATACTTGCAATGTTTTGAACAAAAACTAAAGATTAAAAGTAAATTTAAGTATGTATTGTGCTTCACTCTTAATTCCGCTGAATACTTGAGGTGTTTGGAGGTGTCATATTTGTCCAAGATGTTTTTTAAGGAACTCAACAAAATTTTAGAAGTGGTCTCCTGATTATAATGAGATAACCAAGTTCCTGGGTGGTTTTAAAATACAGTTGAATGCAATAGGTACTTGTAATTGAAATTATAAAGGAAAATTAGAATAATTTTGGCTAAATAGAATTAATCTTTAGTTTCTGAACAGGACAATCTTTTGAAAAAGATTGCTGTGGTGGGCATCTGTCTCTTTTCATTTTGAATATTTTATGCCCCTGCCATTTTTTTATTTTTTTTTGTGGGGGCGGGGGGTATATAATGTAATCTTGACCTTACAATCACAACCTGTCCTGTCCCCTCCCATTCTGTCCAGATTCATTGTCATGACACTACGATTTCTTCTCAACAGACTCAAAATTTATACAGAGGTCATGTATGAGAATAGCCTGTCCCATTCTGTCCCGATTCATTACGAATCTTTATCAAAGTTTACACAAAGGTCAACTATGAGAATACCTGAGGGTCCCAGGTCTATACAAAAGGTCACTGTTGCTATTTAAATGACAACCACAGAAGCAAGGAGCATTCATACATTTTTCTTGTTCTAGTGAATTGACCTTGATTTCTTTTAAGGTAATAATATATAAAAGGGGGCAAATTTGTTAAAACACTTCAACAACTTCTTCTGAAGAACCGAATGGTCTAGAGTAATGACAATTGGCATATAGCTTGCTTGAATGAAATCTACAAAGTTTGTGAACAGAATTGATCTTGATCGATATATTCAAGGTCACATGTATCCTATTTGTTAGAATAAATGTCAAATTCCTTTTTCTGATGAAGCAAAAATGTCTAGAGTAATGATATTTGTTCAATAGCTTCTTAGAATGGAGTGCTACGAAAATTGTGGAGAGAAAAACCTTGACCTATTGAAGGTCACTGGGGTTAAATTTGTTGCTATTTGGTTGATTGTACCTCCTGTTACCATTAGAGACATGTCTCGGGTATCATTGTACTAGTAATTGATAAGGTATATATTTGCATTGGTCACTATATCACAGGTAATGTTGTATTTGCTTCTGTCCAATTTCAATTTCAGATATTAAATTGGGAACAAAAGTATTCAGAATTTTTGGCGTGCACATTGACATTATCGGCTATATATATTGGCGATAAAATTGATAATGTGGGCTTATAAAATGCAATAGTCAGTTCCCGAGAAACTAAAGATTAATTTGTTGCCTTAATATCATAAATTCTTGCTTTATATACATGTATGTACAATGGAGTAAAAGAAAGTATTTACAATAAGAATTATTCTGGAGTACCAATTAAAGATTTTGAAATAAAGTTTAAAGGCTAGAACCCATGGTATTGAAGTGTGAATGAAAAGATATGCTGTCTTTTTTAGTCATGAATATTAATTTGTGTGTTAACAAATATTGTTTGACTTTACTAAGCTTTATGTAGTCGCCCTAAAGTGCTTATATATGTAGATGCTTATCCTGCCCAATATACATATAATCTCTGAGTCTACCTGTTCATGTAATTCTACTGTTGAAGTTTTGTTCTGTTGTCTATGCTATACATAACACTTATTATAATAATTTCATTAATATGCAATAAATTTATGATTTATTTTCTTGATTTTAGTAGAATTTTTTGTTGATTATATCTGAACTTGTGTGTATATCAGATTTTAAAAAAGCATTTATTTTTCTTTATTTTTCAATTTAGAATTGTAAATAATGGAGTGTGTTTAACATGTTGTTTCTCAGGGAAGGTTTATACACATTCATCCTTCACTGTCAAATCAGTGTGATAGAGAAATTAAAACAATGAACATAAGTTCATGTTATATGGGAAAACTAAATTGACAAGCATCCCACGATTCCACAAATAATGATTGACTATCCAAATAGAATTTTTACCCTGGATTCTAAATGATAATATACTGCTCTAGACTTTCTCTGTTGTGTGTTTTAGATTAGATACTGTAGAACTTGACAAATTATAAAGATGGTAATATAGACAAATGTTACATGATTTAATCTACAGTTTAAGGGCATCAAAAGATTTTAAGATAAGCTGTATATTATGTGATATAATTCTATATAACATCAGGATTTAGTTGTCCTGTGAATATATACACAAGAATAAGGACTATACTTATGAACATATATTATATCTTTGTATAGGAAAACAAGATCCAATATCAAATTTACCCAGACAAACACTAATTAAAATTCCATTTAATTGTAATTAGTTGATGAAAATGAAGCTAAGATTTGGTTGGTAATGATAAATATTGATAAAAACGATGTTTACAAAAATCAATGTACTGTAATGTGGTAATTATAAATACAGATACATGTGTAATATAATGTGGCTATAAGCTCACCTGGCCAAAAGGGCCTAGTGAGCTTATGCTGTGGCACAGCTTTCGTCGCCCATTCATCAACTTTTTCTATAAACCACTTCTTATAAAGAACCAAGAGACTTAGAGTCATGATATTTGGCTGGTAGCTTTTTTTGACGGTGCCCAACAAAGTTTGAGAACAAAAAAATGACCTTGCCCTACTTTCAAGGTAAAATCTGTCAAAAACTTCAACAACTGCTTCAGAAAAATCACTATTAGCATGATATTAGGCTGGTAGCTCCGTAAGATTAAGCCCAACAATGTTCATAGGTAAAAATAACCTATACCTGTATTCAAGGTCATAAGGTCAAATATATCGAAAACTTCAAATGACTTCTTAAGAATAGTGGACTGACCCTGGACTCATGATATTTGGCTGGAAGGTTCCTTGGACAGCCTTGGCTGGAAGGTTCCTTGGACAGCCTTGGCTGGAAGGTTCCTTGGACAGCCCAATATAGTTTGATTTTTTTTTTACTTTGGCCTACTTTCAAGATCAAAGAGGTCAAATATGTCAGAATTGTGGTTATGATATAAACAGATACATATGTACCGTAAACATGGCGATAATAAATACACTAACTACTGTTAACATGGTTAAGATAAATATAAACGTACCATACTTGTGGTTATTATAAGAACAGATACATATGTTCTTTAGGCATGGTAGTAATACAGATACAATTGTACTGTCAACATCCGGCTGATATTCTATTTCTTCAGTTTTATTTCGTTTCTATTTGTACAGCCTATTACAAACATGTTTTATCCTGCTAATTTAACAATGTGCCAATCAACAGTGTTCCGATTGGAATGCAAAAATAACGCATCATCAATTACTCCCCCTATACAGTCAAGTGATTAAAGCATGATTGCTTAAATATTACGCTCATATGCCTGTGACAGACCACCCAGGGCCGTGTTGTATTACCACTGTAGGTCAGGAATAAATCCAGGGAGTTTGAGGAAAGTCTAGCCTTACTAGTTTGTGGAATGACGTACCATATCTAACAATTTCAGCATGATAACCCTGAATATTGCTTCACAAGCAGTTCCCACAGTGTGGGACACTTTCTAAGGAATTTCAATCAGTCACACAAAATGAAACTAAGTAGTACTGTCTAAAATGTAATAGGGATATTCATTCTAACCATTCCATTATGCAACAATTCCACTTTTTATATATTTAAAAAAAACAGGTGGGAATAAATGAAGACTGAAAATTATATCTTGGGTTTATTTTTGTTGTATTTACCATTTGATGGTTAAAATTCATGATAACATTTATTTTTTGAAAAAAATTCCTGTAGCATCATGGAATGTGTCTCTGGTATCACCAATGTGTTACATAGTCTTTATGAATGAAATGCTGTTTTTGATTAATTCTTTGATGTCCAATGTATATAATTGGTTAGGTGCTACTATCATCCACCGGTTCTGTGTGTGTGCTGACTGATACTACTGATGTTGACATATCAGGATTGCTCTTCCTCTTTATTTCACTTTTTTGTTTACTTTTTTTATAACTTATACATGTATTCATCCTGAAAACTTTCATAATGGATCACTACAAGATGACCTTCCCTTATCAAATATACACAACATTCTTTTTTAAATGGTTTATTTCTAATGTTGTAAGAAAATGCAAAAAAAAGCTTGGTGACCAAACTTTACATATACATGTAGATCACATAGCAGGCCTCATTGCAGGCAAATCTGGCATCTACAGGTGTGCCAATTTTTACCCTGAGTTTAAGATCTTTGTGATTCGTTAGATACCAGAGGTTTATATTTTTGTGGCCGAGTTCCATACTCCTATGTCTGATGTAGTACTTTCTATAGTGGGTATCTACAGCACAGTCTTGTGCTTGAGGGCTATCTATATACATTTTACCTACATAAATTTAAAAGTCAGTAAGTTCTAGGAAGAAGAGAACCAAAGTTCGACAATTATATAAAAATTGACTGTGTTATTTCACACTTTTGTCTAAGGTCAGCGATCCGAATGGGGGTCATTAAAATTACCAAGATAACTCTCGCTGTACAGTAATGAAAGTCGAATAATGTTAATGATTTTCAAGTACGTACTCTTCAAATCTTTGACACACTTACTCATGAAGAAATATAATATCAAATATAATAAACATAAAAGTGTAATGATATTTCAAATTTGTTTATTATTTCCCAAACATTTATTTACAATTTTATATAAGAACACTTGGATGTTTTTTACCACCAATATACATGTAGGTACTAGTTCTATGTATTAGCTGGTCTATGTAACATTGTGATATTTACTGATTATCTTTTGTGGTCTTCAGTTGTTTACTGACTTATTGACACAGATCAACAACTAGGAGTTAATGTCATTAAAAATTAAAACCACTTACACTGTATAACTAAACAGTTGATGGTGTGACGTATTGGGGTAGTCTCCCCTTGATGGTACAGACAAGACCTTGTCTATAAATCTATTCACCATTAATACCTGTAGATACATTGAACTGCTTTCTTTTGGCATACATAGTTAATAGAAACTTAAAATATTTTAATGTCATGGAAAATTGAAATTTATTCATGAAAAATTAGCATATTTTTTTTTTAATTAATCACACAGCCATCTTCTAGGGAGGGTCAGTACATGTATTATCTTGCACTACAATTACAACATCATGCTAGTGACTCAACACCTGTGGTATATATAGCTGATGTGAATGTCCTCTGAATTTTGGTAGGGTTATATTATATAGTTGCAATTCCATAAAGAAGTAAATAAATTGCCAATGTCTTGCCTGATGATGGATGATATAGAAATTGTTTCGTATAAGAATCTCACCCTGTATTATGTCAATTGAGGTGATAATAGTTAACATACCACCTGTAAAAAGAAAGTATGGTAGTACTAGATTGTTTGGTCCTGCAGCTTCAAACATAAAGACTTTTGTCATTGAAAGGGATTCAGGCTGTAGTAGAACCAGTCGCAGGACATAATCTGCTGAGAACTGATACATGTTATCATAGAGTAACAGTCGCCACACATAATCTGCTGAGAACTGATACATGTTATCATAGAGTAACAGTCGCCACACATAATCTCCTGAGAACTGATACATGTTATCATAGTGTAACAGTCGCCACACATAATCTGTTGAGAACTGATACATGTTATCATAGAGTAACAGTCGCCACACATAATCTGCTGAGTGGTAGGTCTATCTTCATAGCAGGTCTTTCCACAAGTGATGTGTGGTGTTCATAAAATAAAGATCATTTCAAGTGTATGTGCTAACATTCAATAAATACAAACTAAAGACATACAATTTTATTTTGTTCAGTCAAAGAAGAAGTCTGCTTGATAGTGCCAAAGTCTTCCTTCAATATGACGGGATTGATATTCCCCATTATCACTACTGGTAAAATGATAATACTGGTAAATAAACTAGTCATACTGGAATTGACACCAGTAAAATGATAAAACTTGTGTTTAGGATAATACTAGAATACTAGTATAAACGATAATGCTGGAGTACTTACCGGTAAATG
>JAUMHH010182446.1:0-14886 GCA_032359455.1 Chlamys rubida | reverse complement strand
GTGACTTATATCCCTTAATCACCAACAACACCCTGACATGGTAAGGTGACTTATATCCCTTAATCACCAACAACACCGTGACATGGTAAGGTGACTTATATCCCTTAATCACCAACAACACCCTGACATGGTAAGGTGACTTATATCCCTTAATCACCAACAACACCCTGACATGGTAAAGTGACTTATATCCCTTAATCACCAACAACACCCTGACATGGTAAAGTGACTTATATCCCTTAATCACCAACAACACCCTGACATGGTAAAGTGACTTATATCCCTTAATCACCCACAACACCCTGACATGGTAAAGTGACTTATATCCCTTAATCACCAACAACACCCTGACATGGTAAGGTGACTTATATCCCTTAATCACCAACAACACCGTGACATGGTAAGGTGACTGATCCCTTGTCGGCTGAAGTGCGTATTACTGAGGAGAGAAAAGTCAGCGATCGTAAAATGAAAGGTGGATGTTTTGTCATAGAGTTATCCCCAAGGTTAAATTGCATGCAAGTAATTGTAAAAAAAATGTTTCATATTCAAAGACAAAACACCAGCAAAGTTTCTAAATGAGAAATTACAGGATCAGGCGCGAGTACAGTTTTATGTCTTTAATTGTCTTTCTATAAATCAAATATAGAACCAGCTGGATTTGCTTCAAATAAATCCAAATACATGCATTTTTGTTTTTAAATATCTGCCTAAATATTAACACATATGTCAACAAAGCAATTTCATTACTTTTCATATTTGCTGGCTATGCATTTTTTAACAAACGTGTCTAATTACAGCAAGCTATTTCCAGAAATTAACACATTGTTTGAAATGATGACAACATCACGGCACAGTACCGTGTTGTACCTTTGAGCAAGATACTTTACTCCGCTTGTTCCATTCTACTCAGCTGTAAATAAGTACGTGGTTGGGCAGTGCTAGAATTGTTGAATGCTAGCTTTGAGCGCCAAAATACAAATGTAGCAGCACCGGCTAAATGTATACAGCTCCCCGGGGAGTTGAAAAAGATATTTGCTGGTTGAAAAAGCCCTATAACCACGGATAATAATTTGTGAACCGCTTTGAGACGACCTACGCACTAGGTTGTGATAAAGTGGTATATAAGAACCACGCATTAGTATTTCAATCGGTCCCCTTCCATCAGCCTGATGTGAACTGTCGCATATACGTTTAATGTACATTGTAGCTCTTCCTTTTATGATTTATGTGTGAAACAACCTTTATGCTTTCAAAATCAACAAAAACAATGTCTTCGGAAAACATGAAAAATTAAAAAATAATTAAAAAAAAAAAGAAATTATATTGACTATACTATAACCACAATAAAACACCGGAAATAAGAAGTTATGAACTAGCAGATGTTTCCTGTATGCCATGTGGCATCCATAAGGGAGGAAGTGGGTGAAATAAAAACTTCAAAAGGTAAACCAGAATAGCTTTGTACTTTGAATGGCTAACAAAAAAACTGTGTGACCTTTTGTTTGCAAAATTTTCCCAATGGCGCGCTCAATGCGTAACACCAACAATCCTCTCATTTTCATTCAGGGCGAGTAACTGACAGACAGTCAATGTCCTTTGTAATGCTTTTAATATCTGTAGACATTGGAAAATCATAAATTGAATTCATATAATGATCACGAATGTTAAAGGTCTTCAATGTATTTTTGTAATCTCTTTGGTAGGAAAAAAGGCCGACTTGATTGATATCACTAGGGGACGGTAAAGTCAACGTTCGTAAAATATATGTGACATAATTTGTCATATACAATGTAATTATTCCGGGGTTACAATGTACATTACACACAGGAACATTTGATATCTAATTACAAATACTCATCAGTTCACCTGAAAGTGACATAATAAAAGGATCCGACAAGAATCCAATTATCTCTCTTTAATAATCTATGTATAAATTCATCAATCTAACTTCGTAAGGACCAGCTGTTAAAATGATCGGCAAGATGATGCAAGTTAATCTTAATACATGCAGTTCTTTTAAATATCTGACACACAATTTATCACAAATATTGTCAACCAAGTGATGTTTTCAAATGTCATATTTTGTTCATGTTTTATTTGGATCCTGTAACACAATACGTCTATTGGAAGCCAACCTTTTACAGCGATTCGGTATATTGATAACCATACTAATTATATAACAAATCATACCATTACTTGTAATTAAATAGTATTTGCTGTAACTTATTTATTATTAAATACTTGCATCGAACTGCAATGTACATACTAGGGTATTGTTACCTACTACCCAGTCTACCTCAGCAAATGTAATGCTGTTTGTGATTTGTTTATCACATACTCAAATAAATGTATCACTGCTATATGCCACTAAGATTCCAAAGTCTTTGTTTTATATCCCGATAAAACCCCTACTGCTGTCCAAACTTCTCTAACTGTCCATTATACTGACATCTCCTAGCCTTTCATTCAAACACCTTAAGTAATATGTATGTCAACTGTTTACACCGTTCATGCACGTATGCAATACTCGTCTTGATCTACGAGCATATGCTCATAAGTAATGCATTGTAAAGTGCACGGAACGGATCTTACAATGTACCATGTACATGCCTTATTTACCGTTGGAAAATATTTATCACTTTTTGATTCTATGTGTATTAATTTGTTTCTATTATCACCATTGAATACGTACTGTTGCATGTTACTGGTGATGTTGCTGAAAACCCAGGTCCTTTTACAAGTGGTGTATCGAATATATCGACATCATCTGAAAACGTTTCTTTAGATGGATTTAAGCAGTCCTTGGTTCACATAAATGCCCAAAGCCTAAAGACGTACCTAGACGTTCTATATACCGAGCTTTACATCTGTGGTATGTTGTCCTTTACCGAAATTTGGCTCCGACTGTGACGACATAAGTGAGGATATTTGTTTTTTTCTGGATTTGCAAGCCCATATTGTTTGTGTAGGAATCTAAAAGCCACTGAGGATATTGCAGTTGGTGTTAAGGATAACATTACCGTGAAGTGTAAGACAAATATTGAACTTCCTACTATTTGGTTTGTTTGGATAGAACTTTCGATAAACAACAATTCAATACTGCATGGCACATTCTATAGACCACCTCATTCACGCGTACATGTAAGTACAATGCGTCATAATGCCCATTCTTTTGAGATGGCCTTTAAGACAGTACATGTAATTGAACAAATTATTATTACAGGTTATTTTATCACAAATGTACTTAATGTTACTGAAATTCAATCCTCATAGAGAAATAAACAAACCGACGTTTTATAACGGAGGCTAAAATTCTCAGTGGTGTGTTGGTGAGAGCGCTACTTCGATCAGCCGATACGTTATCTTTGTTCAATCTGTGGTACTCGTTGATAGAAAAAAAGTCCGGCTTGATTGATCACTGGGGGACAGTTAAATCAACGATCGTAAAATAGATTTGACATAGTTTGTCATATCCAATGTAATTATCCCGGAGGTTATATTACACGAAGGAACCTTTGATACCACAGTACAAATCATCAGCGATTCATCTTAAAAGGGAAATAAAAGTGCACCATTATACCCATTCTGTTGAGATGGCCTTTAAGACAGGAATTGAACAAATTGTCATTACAGGTTATTTTAACATAGATGTACTTGTACAGATACAGAATACAGATTATTACTGAAATTCAATCCTCATAAAGAAATAAACAAACCGGCGTTATATAACGAAGGCTTATTTCTCAGTGTTTTGTTGGTGAGCGCTTCTTGGATCAGCCGTAACGATATCTTTGTTCAATCTGTGGTACGCTGAATATTAAATTACCAGCCAAAACGACGCTCACATATTTGGTTTCTTTATCTCAGAAACTTCTATAAATGCCGCAAAACTCTCCAACAATGACTAGGGTAGAATTATTATTCCCGAGGATATGAACTGTAGTGTAGAAAATTGTTATACAACTCTTGTACTGGCTGGTCGCCAATGTATTCAAATTAAACCGTTTATATTCGAAAACATGACCCAACATGGATGTTTTATGCAATTCTTAAGTTAATACGTAATCGTAAAATGGAAATCGTAAAGCGAAGCAATCCCTAAGAGATAAATCTTTGGGTTAAATATATACAAACTCGAAACAAATGTGCTAACTTCATACGTTTGTTCAAAATTGAATACTTTAATAATCTCTACCACAGTCTTAATGGTAAAGTTCTTCTAAATGCTAAATCATGGCGGAAAACAGTAAAAAAAAGTTGGCCCCCCCTTAGGGAAGAATTCACATGTTTCTCCCTTGCTCTTCAATAGTATAATACATTCTGAAGATATAGAAAAAGATAATATTTTACGTGATCATCTCTGTTCTCAGTTAAAACTTGAAGATGTAAACGACGAAACTCCTATCCCTATCAATGTTCACAACTTTAATTTTTCTATTTTTTTTATTTTATTTTTTTTTTAAATCTGATGATGTCAAAAATGTAAGGCTTACCTTAGACTGTTCCAAAGCAATTGTTGGTCCATACGTATATATTCCTTGTTTATTAAAAGATGCACCAAATATTCTTCGGATTTAACTTAAAAAGTTATTTAGTATTTCCCTTACGAAATCCATTTTCCCTTATGAATTGAAGAAAACCTGTGTCTCCCCGGCTTTAAAAAAAAACACCAACCCCGCTCTGTTTAAAGTGACTTCTGACAAATATCGCTTTTATCCGTTATATCTAAAATTCTTGAAAGATGTGGGTACAAGAACATATAATACTACGTACTTGACCATTCCCTTTTACCACAAACCAATCAGGTTTTAGGTCTGGCGACTGTGCAGTAAACCAATTAGTTATTACATTTCATGACGTTGAACAAGCTCTTGACTCTGGAATGGAAATTAGAATGGTCTTTTGTGAATTAAGTAATGCGTACGACAGGGTATGGCATCGCAGTTTATTTGTTAAATTATCCAGCTTTTTACAAAGGTGGAGTTCACTCAGATCCTAAAAATCCCATATGGTCGGCCTACGCAGCGAATTGTTTTGACATTTTGCAACAACGTTGCCAGACTACAGACAGTATAGAAAATGATGGTCTCAGCTCCCTGGAGTCTGATTTGACAGAACAGAACATTAAGTTATACCTACTCAAAAACCAAATAATCACTATTTTATTGCAAAGCTGATTTTTCCGTTATAATGCAGCTGCTAAGATGTAGTTAATCATTTTGATACCAAATTTGTACTTATTTACTAGGATCTGTAATGCTAGTAATGGCTTCTTTGTCAAAACTGGAGTCCAAAATGAGCTCAAATAAGCACTTGACATAGCATTACCTTCCACGTGTTATAATTTTTAGTTGAAGTCCAACAATTTGTATTGCTTATGAATTATGCTACATACAAGTACACGAAATAATCTTACAATAATTAAACTGCATAAAATGATAAATATAATAGCAAGCATGATCTCCACAGTTGCATTTCCCCTGGACACTTTTATACACGCGGTCATGATAATTGAAAACAAAATCGTATTTCTTGTGATCATTTGAGGCAAAAGAGAGAAAAAAAATACGAGTAAGACCACTCACCGTAGTTGCAACATCAACAACCATATGTTCTTTGGCAAAGGCTGTCACGTATAGCTTCTTAAATGTTCAGTTTGCATCTTTGTCTACCCCTGAACATATTATTAATATGTATATGGCAATGTGACGATAAATTTGTTACCATTTTCTGAAAAATTAAGCATGCACATAAGCGTTATTTGAAATTTTCTAAAGTGAGGATTGCTTTGAATATATGTTCTTTGAGGGAAGCTGTGATGTGTTATATGTCAAATGTATTGTGACATTCGAGGAGGGAATATGAATTAAATTGGAACGTGACTTTACCATTTGGCATTTAGGTTCTGTAACATTTGTCATGTTTAAAGGCGCAAAATGTAAGCTATTCTGTTCTGATACCCTACTCAATCTAACTAAACCATATAAAACAAAACCGTACTTTAGGTACGGCTCACCGCTAAAGTGTCAAACGGAGGTGTTATTTATCAGAACAATCTCCGCTTTAAGTGATCTTTATCGCCCACATGTATTTCCTCGACTGTTTGAAAAATTCTCTCGTGAAATGTCCGTCATATAGAGCAGACATTAAAAATACTACTTAAAATGTAACTATGCCTTCTTTTTTTGAAACCAGAAACTGAGTATATGTACGTACACTTTAGCAACAACTATAGATGTACGCTGCACGGGAGATATTACAGTGTCATTAAATGACATTTTCAACGAACAAAAAGAATTCTTAACTCATAAGGGAAATCTGTTTTTCTTGCAAAAACATGTTTAATAAAATCACGTTTGTATAGAGTATTGGAACATGTCTATAAATGAATAAGTTGTAGAAACATTTATCGATCATTTGAATATAGCTGTGCGTGCTGCACTCAGTTTCTCTTCGAGACAAACGTTTCCTGTACATCCTGATGTAATTAAGCGATATAGGACACCCTACCATGCCAGGATGTCGAGGCAGTGTTCTATTTCAGGTTCTCATTACAGAATTTAATTACAACATATAGAGTTTCATTTGCGTTATTCAGGAATCAGTAACTAACATTGATACTTTGAGTATGTAATTTACCCTGTTCCGTATGACACTTTGCTATATATTTGAATATTTTATTTGAATATTTTACAATGTTAATATGAGTACAAACGATTATATTATATAGGTATATCTTCGAAAATTGTACTTAGTATATTGATTTTTTTGTCGTCAAATACATAGAAAAGTTTCTGTTCATATACATATTTAACCAATTATAAAAATAAAACGTGGAGTCGAACCCAGGCCATTGCGTCACCCGACGGCCTACCTTGTGTAATACATTTTATATCTATGCACTCACAGTTTGTGATTTGCAGTTAAGAGCAGATGCACAGACACACTGATATAAACCAGTGTTATAAAAAGTATTATATATGTTCACGTACGTAATGCATTTGTGATATTAGAACACATTAATTTGTTTACAACGCTGTTTAATTGGTTACAATTGTAACAGTGAAAGCAAAACATGTCTATCTATACTAGTTTTTGAACCATGATATTTACAATGTTTACCTTCAGAAAACTACCTTTACTAGAGATAAATACATTTTTAGGCATAATTTTTTTCCGTTGAAAATACACTTGTTCATGAAAGAAAACATGCCATCTTGAAAACATAATTAAGACAAACAGGATATACACCGTGAATAGTTTACTGATAATTAATCGATATAAATGTATTGTAACAATTATTAAATGTCCTGATCAGGGGACATAAACAATTTGTATTGCACTTGAGCGAGCGAGTGTTCAGCACTGGGGTCAAAAGCGAGGTATTGCTAAGGAAGGTGCCAGGAAACAGAAAGGTATTAGCGACGTAAATAAAAACACAAAATGCTGGTTCGGCATATCTATTTTTGATGCTGATTTGTCCCTCAATGGATTCAGGTTCCCACGTAGGTTGCATCTTACAACATGCATTACGTAACAGCAACGCTTGCACTAGTATGTCTTCACTCTGGGAGAGGCCCCGTTTCAGGCAGTGGAACGTATAAACGCACGTAGACTTTCTATAATAAAAAAAAGGGGGGGGGGGGGGCACCACGTGGTCAATATATCAAGACAAGTTTCTGTCGCAAAATTGACATAAATCACCAAGACAAAATGAAGTCCTTAAATAACACAAGGAAACGATTGTGTTAGGAAAGAGCAAGCGTTTCCTATACCACGTGAGACATCGGTTATGTTGTTTCATATATGTGTAGACATTAGAATATCATAGAGGCCTTGCAAAATGAAGAACTACGAAATAAAAACAAAACAGTAATTCGACCGATCAATAAAGAATGTGTTTCTTGAAAACCAGTTCAAAGGGAATAAGAACAAGTGCTTTAAGATGGCACTTCGTCGACATATCTAAATATGAAAGTGAAGATATTATATAGACTTTTGTTATCAGTCCTAACAAACTTAGCAATTAAACAAGCCTCATTTGAAAACTAAATTGTCGATGATTGATTAAATGATTTTAAGAATACCTAAAACGGTCTTTATTCCGTTAATTCTAGTTCTGGAGTAAACGGTATAACAATAGGACTGTAACCCTGGTTGAATCGTTTTAACAATGTTTGTAAGGAGTTTTGATTATGGATTGGTGTAGCAATTAAAAGAGCCGACGATAAAGCATTGTTTCATTGAAAGGAATTAGAAAATATTTTAATCCTGCCGCGTGATTAGACATTATTTTATCTTTCGAAAAAGTTAGAAATTTATAAGTAGGGTTTCTCTGGTTATCAAACAAGAAAAAAATGTGAACGTGTTTTCACGCAAATGCTTCGTAATAAGATGCTTTGTCAGCAAGGACAACTATATCTTTATAATGTAGATCATTGCGTGAGAGTGGGACATCAGAATCAAGAAAAAGTCAAGAAATACAGACTTGAGTTCTGTTTTCACTTTCGATTTCAAACAGCTAGCCAATCACTTTTGAAAGATGGACCAGGCTCTTAAAGTAAATCCACAGTAGCATGCTTTCATTTTGTCTTGTCTTCAAGACAATTTCTAAGTATCTTTAAATTCACATTTTACATTCTAGTTGATAGTAAGGATATCTCGATACTTATGACTTCTCATGAAAAGTTCGCGTTTGCATTGTTGATGATGTTTACATTGCCAGTTACAATGTCCAGCTGGAACGTTGTTGTACGGGAATAAAGAGCAAAGACATACTAAGGGGAGTGATTCAAAGGTCATCTTAATTCAGCTTTTTTAGGCGCGTGCTGGTGATTCAAAAATAAAGCTTTGAAGCAAAGGGATTGAACTAAATGTAATAAATAATTGGATAAGGCGCCAAAAGTATAATCGTATACAGTACCTCTCCAAACAGTAAACAAACTGTTTCATCCGGACCGTGACATCACATGAATGAGGATCTATTTAAATGCATTTATATAAATGTAACCTCACGTTTATTTACTTACAGTTTTACTTAGTTGCTTACTGTCTAAGCTCACACATATAAAATGGATTTTTTCCATAATATTTTGTAAAATTTATTATAAAGCGAATTTTCGAATTTTCGGTGATGTTTATACTTCTTCGCTTTAGCAATCCAATACGCTCGAATAGGATGACCAACAGTATTTGGTCTGGTCAATATAGGTTGGTGTTGCAACACTGGGAGAAACGGAAGTGAAACGTTAATCACATAGACTTGTCAAAATACATATATACCCCACGTTTTCAATACATCAGGACAAATTTCGAACGTAAAGTCGACACAATTCATCAAAACAAGAATCTGATGAATTACCAACACAAAAAGAAGTCCCTATTGAGTCACACGAGTGATACTATAAACTGGTATCAAGAATAGATGTATTCAAAGGCAAGCTCTTCCTGCCTCACATTTGGCATCCGCTATGATGTTATAATGAGCGTTGACGTTGAAATAATATAGAAGGTATTACCAGACAAATCAACCATACAATGGCCATGTAAAACAACCCATCCACACTCCCCTCTTAGCCACAGTAAAAATGTCTTACCGACGTTTGATTAATTTGTGAAACAACATTTTCCTTTTTTCAATGATCAAATCAACAATTTAATACATGAGGAACATGTTTAGTACATGAATAAAGAATTTAAAAAAATAGATATAAGCGATAAACGGTCTGTCTAAGCCAGTGCTAATGTTTTAATATCCCTTGGCATATGGAATATCACAGATGGAATTCATATGATTATCACGATTCAGCGTATTTTTTCCTCACTGGTATAAACTAGGCCGACTGAAACGTCATACTGGGAACTGAGACGTCAACGATAATAAAATGAAAGTTTTATGATTTCTGAGAGTTATACTGGAGGTTACATTTCATGCAAATAATTATAAAATATTTGATTCTAGGACGAAACTTCAGCAATTTAATCAAAATGGGATATAAAAAGATGGAGTATGAATTTAATGTTTTTCAAGGTTTTAATATAAATTTATCAACTCAACTTTAAAAAAAGGAGAAAATGTCGGTTCGAGCGGTTTCGAGCTAGTGCCAGTACATGCAATCTGCAGAAATATCTACCACAACATTTAACAAAAATATTGTCCTCCAAGCAATTTTCTGACATTCAGTGTATAAATTAAACAAAAAGTCTATTCACAGAAAGCCTTAACAGATATTCACAGAAGATGTTTTGACAATGCTGACAATGAAATGTACTTCAAACATCTCTAGATTTTATTTGTCAAAACTCACATTTAACTGAGAGGCTACTGTACATGTAGCTGGAATATGCAGCATTGCAATAAATTCCAGTGGAGCAATACGGCCCCTTTGGACATTTTGCATTTTTAAGGTACAATCAATCAACGTAACAACAAAGCAGACAAAGACAAATACAGACCAAAATAGAGTTTGATAATTTTTGTTAATTTTTATAAATACATAAAGATGTCGTGTTTTTTTTCCTAAACAATATGTGAAATATCTCTATTTGTACCAGAAAATATTTGGAAGTCGTATAAGCTAGAATTCAATTAATTTCCACGTTAATTGATCTGTGCTTCATTTTGTACGTGTACAACATTAACATTGAATCTATTAAAATTAAATCAGATTAAATTTCTACTTTTTTATCATACATTCCTCCTGTTATCCCCCCTCCTTTGTGAATACAGATTTTGGCATTCGTCAGTGATTCTAACAGCTAGCTTTGCATTTTCTAAACGATTGTTTTCTTTTTTAATCCCTTGCCTTAGTATCAATCTTACAATTTTTTTCTGCTGTATATGTGGTCACAGTTTTGGTATTTTTCATTTGAATTTGTTTTAACCGAGGGCTGGACATTACCGGTTTCAAACATTATTTTTTATCTTGATTTTCATAAGCAAATACAAATCTTTTATCTTTACCTTAATCTTCTGTAAATTTGCATTAAACGTTTGGTAGATTTAAAAATAAATTCAATTTCTTACGCAAGACATATATCTAAAAAAAAAATTGATTTTCTTTCAAGTTGATCAAAACGTTGTGTTGCTGCTTTGGACGCAGGTAACTTCATTTTCATTTTCTTTGCCGTTTTGTGTCAATAGGGCGGATGATGATATTTCTATGGGTTTCAATGACGCTCGACATCTGTTGGTGTTGTTGTCTGCTCCGTGAGATGTTTTTGGTTTTCCATAGTTGTCGATCAGTATCTGATGGCTGTAAAAGGATACCTTACTCCTCTACCAGATAAACGGTTGGCTCAAGACAAAGACAAGAGAAATACAAGAGAAAGAGATGTTTCAAACTTCATTTGTTTCTTGATCATTTTTATTCCGTATGATTTGGTTCATTTTTTTTTTTTTTTTTTTTATCCATTTCTATTTCGGTATGTGTAAAACGCAAGAACGTGATGCATAACGGTTTGTGTCTTTGACCTATACTTAAGTTTGTGAGCCGGAGCGGCCCTCTTTATTATTTTCCGGCATTTTTTACCCTCTTTATATATTCCACTATAACATTCGCACATACAGGTAGGCTCATTGTAAGTAATAAACAACCTAAAAATCTTAATTTGATTTTGTGCTTTTCAAAGTTTAAAACTAATCGAACTGAACCAGGTGTGATTTCATGTAAATCTTTTTTAGAAATGTGGGATATGATTGAATGTTATCTTTCGTTTTCATAAACGGTTTTAAATTCCAAGTACTTGAAATTGTTTGTGATATAAGTCAAGAACGGCGTGATTTTCGCCAGAAAATTCAAGGAAAACAAACAGTTCATTGTAACCTATGATATTTAAAATATGTTAATGTTTTTGTTATCATTTTGAAAAAAAATATGGGGAGAGACAATAAAGTTTGCGAGTGCCCAGTTTGAAATTGTGTTATTATACCGGTACATGTATAACAAAACTTGTAGATATTTGCTGGTGAACATCTTTCAGTTTTGATTGAAAGTAAGTTCGTCTCTATAAATTGGGATTGTCGAGGAAAGGCATCAACTTATAAGAATGTGTATTCCAGAATCTCAAACTTTTAACTGTTAAATTATTCCGTTACCAGCCGCACATTCAGTTAATATCAAACGCCACGGGCTACTCTTTTACAGCGTCTTCAATGATGTCTGGTAAAGCGGTTCTGAGACTATGACCACTTGAGGCAGATTAAAATGATTGATTCAGCTATGGTATTGGGTATTAAAACAGCTATTTCATTCAAGCATACAAAAAAATCCACATTCAATGCCAGACCCCCAAGGTAATTAATCAACTGTTATCCAACGACGTTCGCACATGGTTTTACGACACTTCGGGACATACCTACTTTATCCTCCCCAGCAATGCAATAACTAAACATTAAATAAACTTCGCACGGTAAGAAATGCTAGAAATGCATTTGAGTCTACAGAACATATCATCACATAACATCAATACAATTGAACGGAATCGGGAAAATGGTATTGTCTCTGCTAAATCAGCGATGCTTCTTATATTTTCACAAATTGCAGCCATCGAGGAGACTTTATTTATATGCTGTGCTCATTAAAGCTTTTCGCTATTTTTTTCATTTTTTTCATTTTTTTTTTTTTATCTCTTCACAGATATTGCAGTTCAGTATTTAAGCACTATATAATTGACCGTGGCTAATTCGACATATGATACGAACATTCACAACACTTCTTAATGCGTACCAAAGAAATATAATACAATGTATGACGTACTGTATCGATAACAAGAAAAGCATAAAAATGAAACATAATTGTTCCTAACTGATGATTAAAATCATTAATTCAATTGAGCAAATGGCATAATAATTTTTCTTACAAGCACTATATACTACAGCATCTCACTCACGACTCATTGCATAAACCTGCTAAGAGTTATGACGTCATAGTTCATGGCAATTGTTTCCCCGATCGGGGATGGAAATTAGGTATTATCAAGAGAAACATGTAGTTTTCTAGATATAATATCTGAAGTTTGTGGGAGAAAAAGGTCCTCCAACTCGTGATTATCATGTTTATTTAAATATCGCTCGTTAATTTTCAAATTGTGAAATATGCTCGGTAAACCCCGTATCTTTAAACAATTTGAAAATAAACTTACTCGAGTTAGATAAACATGATACCCATCCATTACTCGTTTGGGAACCTTTATATACATGTAACAGGCACATAATCACATTTACTAACCTTTGCACACAGCTGTCAGTTTAGGCACAAACAATGTCAAACTTTCGAATGAAAACCCATGATAATAAAATATGTAAGAAAGAAATTGTCTACTGATATTAGTGTCTTTTAGTACAATGTATAATCAATGACAAAATAGTCCATATCCATGTGCAACTCTTGATTAACCTTACCTAAACAAGGAAGTGAGTAACCATTGAACTTTTATTACTGTGTGACGCGTAGCATACATTGTACGTACATAACGATGTTTAGACGTGTTTAATTAATTTATATTGATATGAGTATATTCGGAAATCCTTATTGAAATCGTTTCCTTTATTACATGAACCGATCATCAGTTTAACACCGGTTACAAAGCGACACACCTCAGCAGTAGACTCGAAAGAAAAGTTATTTAATTACGTTGTTCCTGGAATGAGATACTACACCATAACATAAAATGTATATACAGTGATGCGAAAATAGCCTATTGATTTGTTTGAATGACACCGTACATCCGCCGATAACCTGATCCTCCTCCTCCTGGCGCTATTAATTAACGTATTGACGGAGGTGTTACCGTAAGTAGGTGGTGTTATTAAAGGTGGAAAAAGAAATATTTCGACAAAACGCGAGTCGGTAGATATCGACTATGTAGATTATTCATTAATTTTCATCACAACATATTTCAGCATTAACACACATGAATTTAATACGACACAAAATTAACGCCCATGGACACATTAAATTACTTTATATATACAAGGATATAACATATCACAGCGCCATCAAACAGGGGCATTTACACTAAAAGAACAACAAAGAGGGAAAAAGATAATATTGTATCAACACAAAAAGGTATCATTTAATAAAAAAAGTTGATTCGTAATCACATAAAAAGCGGAGGGGTATGTATGCTTTGCAAACATGTACAACTAATGGGGAAAACAAAGACTATTATAGATGGAGGTATTATCTAAAATTGAATTGTTTAATTGAGTTTACAGTTGTTTTGTGACACTGCAGATTTGAATACCCAGAAAACGTTGATAAATCTGAAGCATCCTCTGATAAAAGCATTTCTTTTATCAGAACATCAGGCATGCCCTTGCCATTATTAATTGGAAGGTTGTGATACAGAAGCATGATAAGATTGTATTTCTTCTTCTAAAAAACGGCGTTTGTTTGGTTTCCTTGGTTATCAGGCAAGTCTAGTTAGTGTTCGATGGCAGGAAATGTAATAGTGTTTGCAGACAAAGATTAAGTTATTAGACGCTTTATCAAACGACGCCATCTCACAACTATTTATCATTTAAATTGTTAAAAGGGCCTTGACCTCGGGGTGAAGAAAAACAGACTTGTGCTAATTTTCTTTTTGATTTAAAGCTTCAGATATTTAAAAAAAAAAAAGCTAACAAACAAAACATTGTAACTGCAAAATAAACATTATTTTTGACATTGGTGAATTCTTTAAATCACGAAATTGGCATACTCTTGTATTTGCAAATTTCGTTCCAATTACTATTTAACGAGTTTGAACTTAAAGTTAACATACACTGCCCTCCATAAGTTCTGTTACATAAATTTTGCATTTTTATATATATAATTAAAGTACAGAATTATGCCAATCTTGTTTTTATTATCATTTGTATATATTATTAACTAAGTTATT
>JAUMHH010182435.1:0-14889 GCA_032359455.1 Chlamys rubida | reverse complement strand
ATGAAGAGCCATGTTCAGATCGACAGAAACACTCATTTAATATCTGCTGCAAAACAATTTACTGTAAAACAAGACCACGTGAGTAGGCAGTGAAAAAATAAACAAATTACATTTATTACCGAAAGTGACAGGGTTTTACATGGATAATTAAGCTGCTTTTTATCAAAGCTTTACCATTATCTAATGTGGTCGGTCGCGTCACCAAGACGCTTTGAGTAACCCTACGTATCCCGTCAGCTGACCGTAGGCGGTCATTAGATAGCGCAAACATTCATTGGCATGTTTTTTGTTACTTTTAAAAATGACTAATGAGCTGAGGTTTGACTGAAACCTGTCGACCTTTGCATCTCGCAAAGAAACGAACAACAATGTAACAATGGAATGGATAAGTTTTTACGGTTTTGTAAGTTGTTATTCGACAAATCTTATAACTTGAATGAATCCCATATGATAGACATTGGCCATATCGTTTTATGTGTGCAACCCTAATATAATGTTTAGTAAAGGCATCTTGTCCATTGTTGTTTCTAAACTAGCTGGCGATCATCTACGAGGCAAATGAACAAGGCGGCCTATTCAAATGTCATGGTTTCAACAGTATTTCTACTGTAAAAATGGTATACCGAGTAATTCTATTTTTTAGTATCATTTGGTTTAAATTATCGATAACTTGCATAAAGCTAAAAATAGTACAAAAAGTGTCTTAAAAAGACCGGTAAAGATCGATAAAGATCGGTAAAGATCGGTTAAGATCGGTAAAGATCGGTAAAATCTAGGCAAAATACAAGGACTGTGAGGTCTCAAAGTGAGGACAGGGATAGTGTCAACAACACACAGTGAGAATGTATATTTTGTCGTTTTTAATTACTGAAAATGCAACCTTCATTCGGAATTTGGCATGTTGTTAATTTGTTATAGTGATTTAAAGAATGCACAACATTTATATAGCACAGGATATATTTAACGATATCACTTCCGAGGCACGTGATGTGTCAGGGTACCACGAAACCCCAGAAGCACTTTATGAAAAGAATTAGCACAAATGGAAAAGAAGGACAATCAATAGTTGAAGTGACGCTGTGACATTTTATATACAAAATACAGTGCTTTTTATTTTTACAATCGGTGAAAAAACTGTTTGATATATGGTGATTAAAACTGATAATCTAATATCAGGGCTCGTTGATGTGGAGTGATGTAAACAGTTATCTTCACCAACATCAGCAGGTGGGCGGATAAAACGGACGTTCACTCCATCAGCAAAATGTCACAACATCAACTTTATTATAGTTCCACACTGAGGCAAGGTAACGATTTGTCAATTGTAACAGAAATTACAAATGAAGAAAAACGCCGAATAAAAACGTCATCATAATGAAGAAAAACTGGGTTGACGTAATTCTGCTTTATCATAATCAGATCATAAAAGAAAGCCCCTTTGAAATCCAATTCAGAAAGAGTCAATATAAATTTAACATTTAGCTCTGAAAAATCTATAATACAAGTTATAAGATGCCATCGAATAAGACAATTAATTCTTCCTATCTGTACTTATAACAGGGGACCATTACAGTGATACCACTACATGAAAACAAGTACTAATTGTAATGGGGACCGTTACAGTGATAACACTACATGGAAACAAGTACTAATTGTAATGGGGGACCGTTACAGTGATACCACTACATGGAAACAAGTACTAATTGTAATGGGGGACCATTACAGAACTCCCCCAAACCCGCAGTTATGTTCGCAGTGCCGATATAGACTAACATATGAAATTTGAGCAAAATTGACCAACATATAATTTCGACCAATGAGAGGCCGTGGCGGCCATCTTTGTTGACAGATCGGAAAATGAAAGGTCGATTGCACACCACCTTATCATGATGAACACTTGTGTCAAGTTTCATTAACTTCCGTCGAATAGTTTTTGAGACATGTGTCGAAAACTTTTACGGCGGAAGAAGAAGAAGAAGAAGAAGAAGAAAACCAATAAATCCCCCACTTCGTTTCGGGGACTTAACAAACAAATTGTTGGGAAGCTTTGTAGAATGATCACTCTTTCCTAGTTCTTGGAGGTTTTCAATATTATCTAGACAACAAAGTGTCAATTAAAAAACATTGCTCGGAAGACCTAAATATTTTTTGGTTTTCGGACTTAAGTTGTAAGACTATTTACTACTGGCGGACGTAGGATGTCGAGAAGTCCGTGATAGTAAATATAAATAAAAGAGCTGGTACACATTGCATGTACAGCCGCCACTTCTATCAACACAGCGACTGGGAGTAGCAATGGGACCCCGGTTTCTACTATCGAGGCTAAATGAGACTAAATGCACGTTACATACTATGCAGAATGTACAATGCAAATTGTACAGAATATTCCTTGTATATTTGTACACTGAGCAGATTGTACTTTGTAAATTGTACAGAATATACATTTTATACTGAGTAAAATATGTAGTGTATGCTACATTATATATTCAGAATGTACATTGATATAATGCAGAATGTATGTTGTATACTATACCGAATATACATTCTAACCTGTACAAACTATACATGGTTAACTTTGCATTATACACTATAGACCACCATATGCATGTAGTCAACATAAGAAGCGAGACAGAAAGGTACGTAACCTTTATTGCACACTCGGCAACATTTGATTACAATGGATCTGCAAATGTGACTGTGAATAGTGATGCCACTCACCTGCCGAGTCTCTAGGCTGTGGTCACCCACTCACCTGCCGAGTCTCTAGGCTGTGGTCACCCACTCACCTGCTGAGTCTCTAGGCTGTGGTCACCCACTCACCTGCCGAGTGTTTAGGCTGTGGTCACCCACTCACCTGCCGAGTGTCTAGGCTGTGGTCACCCACTCACCTGCCGAGTGTCTAGGCTGTGGTCACGAACACTACGTATCTGAAACACAGAGTTGGTCTGTCAATCGGGCAGACAGATTTACACCAACACGACAACAACATGGACACTGAACATGTTCAAACTATGGTAATCAATAGACGCAATGTCATCTTCACATGATAAATAGTCAATTTTACCAAGAATGGCAGATCAGAAAAAGAAAGAGGATCTCTTTTTAAAATATATCCTAGTGACGTCAGAGGTACAAGTAGTAGATTAAAAAAACAATATTGTGCACATCAAACAAACACCATGCAACTCTATGAGAAAAAACAAGATAGAGACATTAACAGTTTAGGTTCTTACATGTGTTTTACAAAAAACGTAACAAAAGCCATAAGGATAATGTAGACGATAAAGCGCGACATTTAGGCGAACGGATAAAAGATCAGCTCGGCAGAGAATCACCAGCCGTCCATACACATTCAAACAAACATTGTACATATACATGTATCAGCCCTTTACCAGACCTCATGTTTTAAACATAGGAGGGTTCTTTGATGATATAAGCTCAATGATTTTCCTCATATATTTTACAACAGAGCAGGATTGTCTATTATTCTTTGATGTTTTAAACGTTCACTCTGTATATCCTTTGGTTTAGCGTAGCTATTGCAACAAACATTGCAACAACGGTGCAGGCTAAATGTTTGGTTCAGATGAGCAATACATCTAGAGGGAAGTGAAAAAAGACATACAGATGTTGCTGCAGCAGGCATTCCGTAACCAAGACGACTGAATAGAGCTCCCTCCTTCTCCCACTGTCACGTGACTATGCTGCGGCAGGCATTCCGTAACCAGGACGACTGACTGGAGCGCCCTCCTGCTCCCACTGTCACGTGACTATCCAAGATCATGTCAAAGGCAGCAGTCTGATAAAAACATATTGAAATATTCTCAGGCAAAAATATATCTTGATAACTAAAAGCCAGATTATCACAATGTGAGTATTTGGGATATTGGAGTTTCACCTTCGGATATATTTTTGGGGGGCCAGACTCTCGGTTATGACATCGCATATATCCTCCTTAATTACATATACTGCCTAAAACAATTATCAATAAGGGGTAAAGCAGGTATAGTTTGTTAGAAGACGATTTTTGCATGAAGTATCGCGGATGTCTGATCCTGATTTCAAATGCCCTTAACAAGTAACAAGCCGCAGCTTATTCTAATTTTCAATAAGGATTCCTAGACTTGTTTTCGCAGCTGGCCTTTTTTATTTTCGAAATTATTTAGACAGTTAGCCTTTAATGGTATATTTTTTAAGCTTTTTTCATATGGAAAATATATTTTTACCTGATTTTTTTTTAAAGGAAACATAAATGTCTTTTTTTCTCAAATTGTTGCAGCAATAAACATGTAATGTACTATTTAACTTTAAAACCAACAGAAAAATGTCACTCCTATCTGGAATCAAATTAATATTTCTAGTCCAGCCTAGCCGCTTACAAAGACGGCTTGTAATCGAGTAATGCTTGATTTTACGCAATCCAAGGCTTATTTGCAATGCCGGCCTATTTTCAAATCAGGTTTTTTTTATCGAAATTTTAGGTTATATCACAAATGAATATTCTAATATAATCCGG
Source organism: Chlamys rubida (assembly GCA_032359455.1). Taxonomy (NCBI): domain Eukaryota; kingdom Metazoa; phylum Mollusca; class Bivalvia; order Pectinida; family Pectinidae; genus Chlamys; species Chlamys rubida. Next base: position 10,373 of record JAUMHH010182435.1, on the reverse strand, counting down.
CCATCAACAATGTTGGAACTATAGTATGTCTTTACCCATACAAAAAGAAACACTGCCTTACAAATGCAAATCACTTACAAAGAGTAAATATGTAACAGGATGTACGTCAACATTGATACTTTTTCTGACCAATTTCCTTATTGCTTTATTGCTGGTATACAGAATATGAAATATCCCAAATGTTTTTTCATGAGATGAAACATGATAAGGAGAGGAAATCCAGCCATGCCTGAATGTTTTTGAATACTATAAAATGAAGTATACTATATAACCTTAAAAAGATCATCCTGACAATACTGTATGGAATTGTTATACAATATAGCTTACATAAAATGCACCATTCTCTGTCTTTGTACTGTACACATGCAAAAAAGTGATTATTTAACAGGATGGTCTCTGATTCTCGTGTTATATCAATTATCGTTGCTCGTCAAGCCATGGACCCTTATATATCATATTAGTGACGCTCCATTGTGATCATGAGGTCCCAAACTGGAATTAATCTGAGCTAACTGCACAAAGTAGGTTTATGATGTCGTGGTATTTCGGAAGCAATGTTTCTAGAAAGTATTGAATTGAAATAGAGATAAAGAATATGTTTTTGTTTTAGGTTTTATAGGAAATAGTTTCGCGAAGCTTGTTTAAACCTAATTTAATCACATTTGTGTTTTGTTGAAATTCGACAATAACACGTTTCTAAGATAATGGATCATGTGTATTTAGAATATTGTATTATATGATTGCTATCAAATAATATGAGTTTTTGAAAAAAAAGTAATGGAAAAGTATCTTTTTAATGTTATCTTAGTTAGAAATAGAAATTAATTTTAAAAAAACATATTCCGACTTTCAAATAATTCGATAAAAAGAAAAATGATTCCCAAAGTAATACACATAAAACATTGAGAGCATGAAAGTAATTTGGGTGGAATGAAAAATCAGAAAGGGACAAATGCAAATGTAGCTATTTCTAAAAGTCTCGATGGAAGTAGTAAGCGTGATATCTACCAGGGCTGTAACATATCAGTTAACAACTGTCATCCTTTCTTAGAACTGTAGCCCGTAGTTAGGCCAACTTACATAAACACTTATAGAATTGAAATGATCATCCTTTAACATAGAATGGGGTCAGGCAATGGACATGTGCAAAGGAGGAACTTCTAATCAATATTTCATTGCTGTGCTGTTTTAACTGATATGTGATTTCCTATTGACTTGCATACTACGATTCGTCGTATCAATTTAGGCAGAGATTCAACATAGTCTGTGTTGTATTTCAAACAATTTGCTTATATTTTTAAAGTGATAATAAATGCTGATGTCACAACTATTACAGGAGAAATCATTGGAAACAAAACATGCCAAATTTCTGTTGTTTGAGTGGTTACTGAAATAATCGCTCCTCAAGTTGGAGATTTTTCTGTCACTCGCCCAAGGTAGAGGAATACTGTACCTGTTGACAAATCTTTTATTGAACATGCATGATTGTCTACCATAAAAGCAACAATCTACACTGTGTATTCTGAGTCGTCCTCATGACCTAACTTCCTACATAGACATATAGGAATGTTTACTGTGTCTTCATTGTTAGTCAAGTTTGGTGAATTTAATTGTTGGTCATGTGTATGATATGCTCTATTACAGGCGAATCATAATGGCAATAGACATAAATGGAGCAAGAAAACTGAACACACGTATTTGCCTTTGTTTGACTACTTTACGTCACAAGACAAGGTAGTTGACACGAGTAGAGGAATACCAGTCACCATGGTTGGCCGCAGCATGCATTTTTTAATTTATTCCGACATATTTTACATGAAATACCAGCTGATGATAATATTTACCATCCTGTTAAAATACTAACCGATTCCTGCAGACTTGGCTTTGGAGCTTTCTCTGATTCGCTGATTCGGAATGCGTTAGACTAGTGAACCAAAGGTTCAGTGTTCAAGCACTTACAGCGCATTAAAAACAATTACCTCTTTTACATACGTCGAGGTCAAACGGAGTCACTCAGTGCTGTCGTATAGAGTTGTATAGGCACATTTTCCCCCTTAGGTGTTTCTGAGCACGTTAGGGAAGGATTTCCATTATTTTGCCTTTGAGTTTCTATTTTGACACACTGTGTGTACGTTGCCCTGTGTTGTCTCTATTGAACTTCTCGTTGTAATGATATCCTTTTATGATTTTTTTTCTATTGTACTCTTTTTCTTTCCTTTTTTTCCTTTTTTTTTCTTTTCATATCTTTTTTTTTTCATTCATATTCTATTGTACTCATCAACGCATGGTCTATTACGAACTTGCTTTCCTATAGTAAATGCCTTTTTTCATTTTTGTTTTCAAAAAAGGCCTTCTCTTGTTAATGGTTGTATTGGCATTAATTTGATCAACCGATGGTTGATAAATAGGCGGTGGCATAAATTATGGTTTTTCATTTCCAAAACCTTTCATTTAATTACATTTGAAAGATCTGTTCAGTATGCCTCAGAACGGAAACAAAACCTTTTTAATGAATTATATTGGACGCAGATAGTGAAAGAACTGACTTGAATCCAAGATCGTTTTGATGACTTTTTTCATAATACTTAAATGCTGTTTTGCATGCCAAATGTGTCCGCTGTGGTACTAAAGCCTCTTTCACGTTCACAACGCTCGAAAACAAACCTTAGGAGTCTGCGTGATATAGCACCCAATGGATGTCAACAATGTTTTAAATTAAAGAAGTAAATCAGTTTTTTTCAGGAGTGACATGCACAATTGTCAGCCATTGGCAGGTTAATCAACAGAACAAAAACAATATCGTGTGTATTCTTTGGAAGATGTCGGATACACCATGTACTCAACGAAGGAAATAAAGCCGGCTTGCTGGCAATTTCAGACAACATTTTTATAGCAATAGCACCAAAACAAGTTTTCTAAACGTGATGGTACACGGAATCAAGTCACGGCCTTTTTTTGCCCAAATATAAAACGTAATTCTGTCCAACAGATAAATGAACTATAGATACAACATTCGTGGACGAAATACACAACTGACGCTTTTTTTAATGCACCCCATACTTACGAGTCCAAACGGACCTTTGATTGAACTGTTTGCGATGTGCTGGTTTGATTTTTCTCTCCCCATATACTTGTTCGGTCAATAGGCGTACGTAAGAATACAGTACTTCACCTGGGACCACTACCTTACGCGCTAAAAAAGTAAATTGTTTGTAGTTTCTGCAAATTTAAATTTAACTGGTTACTATTTTTAGCTGTATTACGTACATGGCTCTTTCGGTTTTCCTATCGTAAACTTTCCCTTTCTTTATGGTAACACTAACCACTTACGATGTTAATATATCTTGTTGATTCGATATCCCCAGGCTTGTTCTGAATACCACGGTGTTCGTTGCTGATGTCGAATTGTGACAGGATTTCGAAAGATGCAGGTACGGGGTGATCAGGAGCAAACCTTACTGTCGCCATTATGATATAATTTTAAATTTTAAATTTTATTGTGCGAGATGCAAATATTTACATTTTTTATTATGCTTTTGAATTATACGTGTCTTGTGGTTTCATTGTCAGTGCCTACTTTGAGGACATAACTTGACTTGGATTGAGCCAAGATCTGCATGACGTTTGTCATCGATAAAGTAAAACTACGCTTACCTTTGTAGACCACCTGCCGTTATTATCCTTGTCCTTTTTCAATAGATTCCGTGCTATTTTTCTTTTGTTTATTTTGTCCTAATTTGATTGGTTTTTAGCTACTGTTTAGTTTACACTAGGAAGTTATTCTAGCTTTTTTATACGAATACAGTTTTTACCCAACAATGATGAAAATCAATAAAACCGGACACCATTGCTTTAGCAATGACAGCTCTCATATTGCAGTCACACTTTTGATAGTCTGGTTCAAATGAACTCTATCTATGTCGTTGAATCTGATTGAATCCTCACAGGAGAAAGACCATGACATGTTAATCAACGAATCACCACCCCGTGCTTTAAATACCTGCCCAGACGACAGTTGATTTGAGCTAGACTTTTTTAACAAACCACTGAGTGTCTACCCCGTAATCGAATGTGACATGAGAGGAGTTGGTAACCTCGAGGCAAATATCATCAACAGACTGGCCGGTACACTCAAATCGCGGAAAAGTGTCTAGAGTACAACGATATATCTGGATGTCCTAATCGAACCAGAGGGAGTGTGTCGGTACGCATTTACGTTATCCTTGCTCCGCCATAAATTGTAAACAGATTTGAAACTTCGTTAAGACAAAACAATAATGTGTATCATGTTGCTTGTGATCCGGCTTATCCATCGTTTAATCATTATTCCGTCTGAAAAAGAAGTGCCCTAGCCTGATATTAAGCGTTGCCACCTTGTAGAACAAAATGGCGGTTCAACGATAAATGTGTCAGGAAATGTACTCGAGGCCCGTTTACTAGTTGTAAATATTGGGGTCTTCTTCAGACATCCTCGTCTGATCAAACGGCTGATCTGTGGTGTCTTAAATACCTTGGGATGCATTTAAGTACTGAATACAGCTCATTTTTCCTCACCACACATTTATATCGTCTACAGAAGTATGTCACGTGATCTTGCTGTGAGCAGACGTCTGGGGATATACGAAAAACCCGTGATTAAACAAAACTAATTCTGGATGAGATTATCACAATAAATCAGCCACAATTAAATGAAGAGAGGCCATGATTTACCTGATGCTCGACATCAATACAATTATAAGAATATAGCAATGTGTTCTATAATTAGCTACGCTACATCCGTAGGATGTTCTATATTATTCAATGTAAGGTTTGGGTTATTAAAGACATCTATTCAATCATTATGTCAATTATTTGCATACGTTATTTATTACAAAGAATTTATCAATCTAATATATGCTCAGCCATTCATTAAATCATATACGAGTACAGATTGATGTTAGTAAACTGTTGCTGAACAGCCTCTAAAAGAAACCGTGTTTGAATGTAAATCCGCTGCCTTATTTGATATGACTCTGGTAAACCAGTTAATTATTTAAAAACCCTAACCTTAATTGAATTCAGAACAGTTCACCATGTCGGCATAGAGTAGTTTAGTAGTGGTTGGAAATATATGCATTGAAAAACATGTGGTACATTTCGTATTGTTAATACTTTCTCGATATCGCTTTGCCATAGTCAATATGTACGCCAAGAGGGTTGCCATCACCTACATTTCATTCATAGGGAAATGTGATATGATCTGTGTAAATATTTTGAAAGTGTATTATCACAGAACGCAGAGGGAAGTAATTGATGAAATGAGGAAGAGTATTGGACTAAGTACTGATCCTTATGGTAAGCCCTGCTGTATGGAAACCCATACACCTGCTGTTACACACTGCATGTATTGTAAAAGGCGACTAATGAGGGAACCCTTGCAGCATTGGCGATTTACTTTTGTGTCCTCTATATGGAGACACAAAAATGACAACAATATATCTGCTTCCCCAATAGCTATATTTAGTATCTTTACATGTCTGTCTTCTTCTAGCTATGAAATCTTTCCTAGCGTCTTGGCAGTACCTCTCAGTTGGCTATAATGTCGAACGTTCGCCCAGATGAGGAAGGCAATGGGTTCTGTCCCTTGGCCTGTACATTCCAAAGTCCTAAAAAATTGTAGTTATTTTCCTGCTTAACGTTCAGCACTAGGGGTGCAACCGTTGTCAGTATAATAACTCGGCGGAATGATGGGCTGTGTTTCTCAGGTATAGTATTTCAGTGAGGAAGCACTCCAAAGTCGACATCAGACCTGTGCTATCACAAGGAGGCACCTACACCAACATAATCTGTCTCCAGCACACATGCACACATTATAACACACATGGGGACACGTCCTTAGATGATCTTTGCTGTTGCTAGAACGTTAAACCCTTTGCAACCAACGAACCAGTCTTGTGGTAAAGAAGAGTACATGACTTAGTACCGATCCTTGTGGTACATTGTACACTCGTAATAACAGGAACATATGTTTTAATTGTCCATAGTTATTTGCTAGCGAGGCTGGTTCTGGTTAGAGGTAAATCAGGGTATTACACATCGTAATAGTTTTGTGGTCTATCATATCGTATGTAATTTGGGAGACGACGTTAACACCGCCACGTATCTAGTTTCATTGATTTAACAACTCAACCTGTTATGCTTTTCTCCCAATGTCAATAAATGGTTCTAATACAGGTTATTTAGAAATGGGTCTTTATCAGATTTCTCTTAGTTCCTACATTCTGTATGTGTTATGTAAAAATGATTGTTTATTTGGTAACTGGAGATAACGTCTACCAACACAAACGGGATAATAACTACTTTTAGCATATTAGGTAACTTGGCTTTAGGTTATATTTTCATATCTGTTCTAATGATTTATCATTGTGACCGGTATTTTTATGTGAGTAGACATAGCTAGTTCGGGTATTAAAACACTACACACGTACATGTGTTGGTTTGACGCCAGATCAACATTTAGATCTATTCTGGAATATCAGTAGTTTATAGAGAATTCCTTTTGTATTATTCATATTCTTTTTGAGTGTGTGAGTCTATAAATACAAAGATCTTCTAAATTGAGCATTGTAATACGTTATACAGAAGAAATAGGTGAATGTTGGCATAACTCAATTAATCGGCAAGGAAAACACACCAGGGATCCATCTTTCTGGTATTAATTGTTGTGTACGTGCTTCACTGGATATGCCCACATCTTTTCCCCTACTGCATTATGTTGTAGTAAATATAAAAGTGCTTAAACACCAGGCTTGTCTCCTCCAGCTGTGGATATTTCTATATAATGTTTGTTTTTCCAATTTTCCAAAAGTTTTAAGTTTTAACTTTAAATTGGACACTTTGCTATTCCCTTTGTCCGTTGCTTAAATAGGTGAAATATGTGCCCTGCCATGGTCAGATGTAATGCGACCAAATTCGGGTATATGACTAAGCACGATCAATCGATTTCAAGTCTTGACTGAATATCGTTCAAAAAACTTTACATTTTGTTGTCCTTCGTTCAAAACATATCAATGTCATTACAATTTGAAATTCTTCTCGCCATCGCTTTCCCCTTTACCGGTACTCGGAGTACTTTAAAGACCTGGTAGCATTATTGCACACTAAGTTATGCATTTGTCCATGTATGTTGGCAAAATCTACATATACAAATTAACTGAGGCGTTGTAAAGACGGTAACGTTAAGCTCACGATAAAAAAAAGTATATTTTAGTGTTAATCAGTAAATCTCTTTCGCTCCATCTGAACTGTTAGTGGGACTGCAGCGCCCTCTGTACTGATGGTCAATAATTTCATGACCCCATATTTCTTGATGGGATCCATATTTAAACAGCAGAGACAAAATTGCCATTGCGGAGAGTTGAAATAAAGATTTCACTGCATCATATGGAATTCTTGTACTTTTCGGACTCTTTTAGTACTGAATGTTAGCACAAAGAAAAATCCATGTTTAATTATTCCGAAACACATTTGGAAATACATCAAACGGGAAAAGCTGCCTATCAAATCCTATGATATTTTTACAAAATAAATTCCAATAAATGTTTGGAAAATGGTTTGGTTGAGCAACAAGCACAGCCAGCGATAACACGTTGTCCTAAGTGTCTGCTACTAGATTATGTTCCAGACAACTCTAAAATTATTTTGTTTTCAGAATTGATTCAAACCTCGTATATGCTTCCACCGATCAAAATAAACGAAACCTTTTAAAGGAAACCAATACAAACAATTATTACTAGGTGCATTCATAATTACATTTGCAGACCATTTCGTACAATTTTAACAGTTATTTTATGAGCTGTATATTAACGAGAATTGTATAACAGTGCATTTCCATGACATTACAATCTTAAGAAAATAGATGGTTCTAATTATATTTACCATTTCTTGGGACAGATGGCAAGATGAATGGTGCCAGAAAATTAAAATTTGCACAAAATGCTGAAAACGTAATATTAAAAGGAAATTATTCTGAATTGAGTTTCTATAAGGAAACTTCGTTACACATTAGCACAGAGTGCGACATACGTTATGTCTGGTATCCGTACTTATAAAGGCGTGAACTGATTACGTTTTGTCAAGAAAGCACACAGATTACCACGAGGAATATGAACTGTTATTGCTATTTTAGTCATATTGACATTATATCAGCCATACGGTGTGGGAGGGACGTGATATATAGTCAGATATGTATTTTTGTTAGTTATAAAATTGGTCTTATAATAGAATTCGTCTCGGAATGCAATTGGCGTGTTCCCATTGTGGTCGTTATTGCCATGAGTATTAGCGGCGAGCGATTTGATACTGATATATCCCTTAAAAGGGTAACTCTATAACTAACTTTCCATTTCTTAATATCAAGGTCTTACTTCCCGGCGTGGGAACCTGTTTCTGTTTTTGATTGTTTTATTTGGCAGTTAATTTTATATTCACAGAATTACTTGGAATATCACGATATTTCTTTGATATATGAGCATGCGCACCAATAAAATATGATTTCGAGAAATGCAGGTTGGTAAAGACTATATGACATTACGATCTCATTGGATCACATTTTCTGATGCGATAAGAAAGTCGAATACTTAGATCGTTAGTGTCTCTTGTGGTTTTGTTGTTGTTACACTTCACTCTGTTTTGCCGTTTTGGGAAGCTGATATTTAGTGGTTATTTCATAACTTGGGCCTGATATAGGTAGCGCGGGCCAATCTTGGGTCTGAAATAAAAACAGGCATGTCATAACATTTGTATTATATACATTGTATTAATGAAAAAAAACATTAAAACAAATATAAAGCTTCATGTCATTCTGAGGTTTCCTCTTCGTGTTGCCGTTGTTCATGCTGTCGACAAAACTACCGGTGTCCTTCCTTTCGATGTTAACACACCTTGCCTCTTCCAACCTTTGGTATTTTTTCTTTGTCGAGAAGTTCATTTAATTCAACTATGCGTTACGCTAACGACTTGAGTACTTCCTCTCCATGAGGCTCCATTGTAGACGAGAGGTGCAGACGACAACAACAAAAACATCTAAAATTTGAAGCGGTCACCGGATCGGACTGTGTTGAAGATCCGGATGCGGGCTGTTATATCCGGAAGCGGGCTGATATCACCGGATGCGGGCTGATATCTATAGGTTATTACACGGGCGGGCAATATCGACAATTGGAATGATGCAGTATCACATATGCAATTTTGTCGATATTCAAGCAAGTATATGATACTACTTGATTTGAGTTGGATTTAGTGGGGCCGCGGTGGCCGAGTCGTTCAGGCGTCTGACTGTCTACGATCACTAGCCCTTCACCACTATGTAGCGGGCTCGAGGCCTATGTTGGGCAGTCACCAGGTACTATCCGCAGGTCGGTAGATTTTTTCCGGTTGCTCCGGTTTTCCTCCATTAAAACCTGGCAGATCCTTAAATGACCATAGCTGTTAATAAAGGATTTACCTTCATTTTGACGGCGTATATGGTAGCATGAACGAAGTTGGCATCCAACATAGTCTATGGTGCGCGTTAGCGCTCGATAAATATTATGTTTGTTGCCAACTGTGTTCATCCTACCGTTTACAACGCCAAGATGAAGGTCAATCCTTATATACACATCATTAAAAATGTTAAAATGCTATACAAACGAAAAAAAACAGCCGAAGCAGGTTGTTACGGTAGCCGTGGTTGCTAGGATAATACAGTTTCAGTGAATCTATATCGTTATATGCGTAAATATAGAAAATAAGCTTTGAAAAATGCTGATTTTCCTCTTTTCATAGCTTTAGCATTTTTAATTAAGTAATAATAGTAGCACTTCGAAGTTTATATTCATTTATAACGGTCGTTATGTACACGCATTGACACACTGCTCTGGTAGTGACGCGGTCGAACGTCGCAAAAGGAAGCCGCCATTGTTTCATTTACCGTCAAAGAATTTTGAATGTGCACCATGGAATAAGATGTTTGCCAGCACCCTTTGTTGTATAATCGAAATAATGGATCTCGAATATGGTCCGTGTTTCTATATTTTGAAGGAACCAAACAATGGCTGTCATCGAACAGTTATCTAACTGAAGCTTGAACGGCGCCATATTTGATACATGTATCAATCCGCCGAGCCTTTCGTATACGGTCATGTATACATTGTACGTAGTCAGAGTTAACTAAGCTGAAGAAGGGAGAGGTGTAAATATTACGACGTAAAGCACAAACAAACCAAACCAAAGTTAGGTTTATACACCTAGTAACGGTTGTCGTCGATTAACTAGAAACGGATTTCTCTTCCCGAAACACTTGATATAATTTTCATTGTTCATAACTTTGTCTAGTTTTAACGGTTTTGATTTCG